>CM051024.1:27277657-27422657 GCA_027627225.1 Congeria kusceri
CACCGATTGTGAATCTGCTCTTCTGAGTACCACTTGAACGTCGTTGTGTACTATACTGCTACAGACAAACCCACAGAGTGGCACGTGTTTGGCAGTAAATCACGCAAAAGTAAATTTGTTTAAACTTGTTTGGTCAAAACGTATTTGCCCCTGCGTCGACAACAAAGATCTAAATGAATAACGGCAAAAGCCGGGCTTATTCTTCCAATATTGTGTCTGTATTGACTATGTTTGCCCATAATGCATTACATTAAATTATTTTGAACGTTGTTTATGTAAATAACATACACACAATCCAGACTCTGTTGTTACGTTTCTGTGACAGTTTGCAAGAAGACTCAGTAAAAACAATTACTGAGTACGTTTCTGTGACAGTTTGCAAGAAGACTCAGTAAAAATAATGACTGAGTAAAGACAAAAGACGAAGCTTTCCTACTTCGATAAATCTTTCTCAGTGGTGTGATTCAACTTTTCTTCTCGTAGAATCTGCGATTTCAAAGCCTGCCACAAGCAGGTTATGAAATAAGTTAAAATACGAAAAAACTAATTCGTGTCTTTCACATTCAGGTGGGAAGTGTACATTACGAAGGATTACCTTGACGTTAAATTGCGTCTTACCGCTATTGATGTTATACTCATCTTGTGCGACAAATGTGTTAATGTGCAATTTGAGATATGGGTTTAAAATGGATGTGGGTTTAAAATGGATGTGGGTTTAAAAGCATTAACGCCACTTACACACAACTGTGGTATTATATAACAGATCGTGCATGTTCTTTATATTTGTTCTAACAACCACTTTTATAAACGTAAATTAGAAGTTCTAAGATACCTGGTTGTAACCCAACAGGTTTCAATGAACATGGTTAAGTACAATAAAACATTTAACTATCTGAATACGAATCGTATTTGTGATTGTATAACCTTTAAAATGTGTACCTATATATTAAATGCATTTGTAGCACGTTCACCATCTATGGATTTCTCGTTAGCAACAAAACAGCGGCCTACAGATAATCAAATATTCATTGATTTAACGAAGCAACACACATCCATAAATAACACAACATAAAACAGGCACGATAACCAAATTATTCAATTTATTTTCAGCGCAAATGTAAAATTGGTAACATAATGTAAGTTATCTTATCAAGCGTTGCAATCATGTCAGCATCTTGCTTTCGATGTTGTGTACTACATTATAGGCCGTCTGGCGTTTGGCGTAAATACGAAGAAATTTTCTCTTTGAAATAAAACTTGAATACAATGTCTATACTACTGTCATTTGAATATGGTCATCGAATAATGTCACTTGAGCACTGTCACACACACATGGTGCCTTGAATAGAGTATCCCGAATAATGTCTCTTATACAAAGACGTGCAATTGAATGTGGTCGCCTAAATACGGTCACTTGAATCAGGTCTTTTGAATGCGGTCACTTGAATACCATCATTCAAATAAGGTCTCTTAAATACGATCACTTAAATACGGTCACTTGAATACAATCACTGACATACAGTCACTTGAATACGGTCACTTGCCACTTAAACGAACATTTAAACCGCAGGAAAAACATGATCCGCGGCAATCAACACCTCAGAAAACCTAATAACGGGCTTGTCCCGATTTTGTTTTATTTTCATCAAAGGAAACCTTATACAGTGAAATATAACAAGCAAACACCCCAACAAAGAGCGATATTTTCGGTGCACATAATGTTAATTTGTTTCGGATACATGTGATCAAAATTACGACGAAAGCAGTTATTTTAATGTAGCTTTAACTTCATATGTCCAAAATTTGATCGTAGTAACAAGTATCTTAAATGGATAACTTCGACATGAAGTATTCAGCTATTACTTGAACGTGTGCAGTAGAAATAAATGTTGGTATATCAGCAAAAAACGAAATATTTTGAGTAGAGAGTTTGAAATCATTGTGCGTTCATATGATTGGCATTAATGTGCATGTTCATGTAATACAGGACATGTTACTGCATTAAGTACCCGAAATTGTATTGTACCATTAAATTCCATGAAGTACGATTGTGGCGATATTAGTCTTCTAATGCATCAATAAATATACTTGTTAATTTAGACACATTATATAATTACTAATGTGAAATAATTCTTCATTTTCATTACACAGAAAGGCATTACATGTGATTAATATTTAATAATACGATGAAAATAAATCTCACTAACACGTGATATAAAGTTAATTATTTACTGGAAACGTTTTGGCGCTATGCCAGTGAAGAAACACTTGTTTATAGCAGTGATTTATATAAAACATTCGACTAATACAAGAATACTAAGGTATAAATGTGGCGCGTCATGAGAAAACCGGTCATAATGCATGTGCGTAAAGTGTCGTCCCGGATTAGCCTGTGCAGTCCGCACAGGCTAATCCTGGACGGCACTTTCCGCTTTTATGGTATTTTCTGTTTCAAGGCGGTCTCTTCTAATCATAAATCCACTGTAGGCGGAATGTGCCGTCCCGGATTAGCCTGTGCGGACTGCACAGTCTAATCCGGGACGACACTTTACGCACATGCATTATGACCCGTTTTTCCACGACACGCCTCAAATATTTAAGCTATGAAACGCAAGCTGCATCAGCACGAGAAAACCCCTTACTTACAGCATAAGGCCCTTTTATTTTAGGCAAGTGACCAATTGCCAATAAAGCACAGCTCAACTAGAAGAGAACAAAACAAACTCAAACCACAAATACGATCACCGCCATGGAACGGGCAATCCAAGGCATACCGTGTTAATCGGCGGTTTAAAAAATAGCCCCCATTTATTCACTGGCAAATAATAAAACAATACGTTATATGCTATAAAAATAGATTTAAATAACTCGCAGCACTTTGATTTTTAGTGTTCGGAAATAGTTAGTTGCAGAAAATGGTTTTTGCCATACATTTTGTTTCTTCTCACTGGTTTGTGCATACATGAATACATCGTTCATGACGACACAACGTTATATGAAATTTGTGACGGATCCTTTAGACACATGGACGTATAGAACGGTCGAAAGAAGTGTGAATGTGCATTTTGAAGTTTATGAGATTCTTCTGCACCGATTAAATGCCTGCATTATGGTGCGTCCCAGCACTCCTACCTAATTTACTTTTGAAGACACGTCGAACGTTGGGACCAATATTGAATCAAAACTGAAATCTCCAGCTATACTTTTTTAGTAAAATATATAATAACTGTTGGTGTGGTATTCTGTGGGTGGAAACCGCAGTACCCAGATGATACCATACCTGTCCGGTATTGTGACCAACAAGTAAACACTCGGAACCAAACATTGAACGTCAGGCACTTATGTGCGAAGCGAGATTGCCAACCACTGCGATTAAGTTAGACAATTGGTCGAAAGTACATAGATCTTAATGTTATTAAAGATTTTAGATTATAGAGTTCTACCTAGGCATACTAAATAAGGTCAATCCATTTTGATTTGTGACAAGCTATTCTAAATATATTATAAAATGAATTAAATTAATTATTAGCGCGCTAGATATAGTTTTCACAAAAGGCTATTCTCAACTTTTAATTTAATTGCAGAATATAATGATTATCTTTTAAGAGTGTTTTGTTTGTTTTGTTTCATTACGTACACAAACAAAATACTGATATACCCATATTATCCAGATTTCACTCGGTTACGTCTTTCAAAACTGTCATATAAATGGGTCTATTTCTTCTACTTTAAACCACATGTGTTTATCTTGCTGTAAATATGAGACACACGGACCTACAACCGATTTTCGTCGCATGCATCAACTAAGTAACCGGGATGAGTAGCTGCACTTTTAAATCCAATGAAATATATAAAACGTCTAAAATAACGGAGTAAATGTTATTAAAACATTTGTAGTAAAATCCTTACGGTTATGGATCGGAGATGGGGATTGAGGGAAATAAGCCAATGTGCCTCTGCGCCGAGTGTAAACGGTGGTTATGGATCGGAGATGGGGATTGAGGGAAATAAGCCAATGTGCCACTGCGCCGAGTGTAAACGGTGGTTATGGATCGGAGATGGGGAGTGAGGGAAATAAGCCAATGTGCCAGTGCGCCGATGGATCGAATATGGGGATTCAGGGAAATAAGCCAATGTGCCACTGCGCCGATGGATCGGAGATGGGGATTGACGGAAATAAGCCAATGTGCAACTGCGCCGATGGATCGGAGATGGGGATTGAGGGAAATAAACCAACGTGCCACTGCGCCGAGTGTAAACAGAAGACTTATGACCCAGTGATCGGGGAGGTAAAATGTGAAAGTCAGCTGAAGATGTATATCGTAGCAGACTATAAACCGAACCTCAACCTTTACCTTTTTACAATATAACAAACACTTTGTAAATATCCAAATATAACGGTGTTTTTTTGCGTCGATTCCGAATACCATGTACACTCACTTGGTAACATACGTTTTGGTCTATACTGAATCATTCTACGTATGTATCAGTTTTTTTATTTATATTTCTCCCGTCTGCATTTCAAATATATCAAATATCACACTGCTCGTCTCATTAAAAAAGACAAACGTTTTTGAAATAATATTGTCCATACTGGCAATTTACCTTATTTTAAGATCGTTTAGATACTCAGTTTCTCTGCACCTAATGCAGTTTAAGTTTCATTATGTTTTACTTTATTATGTATATGATAAACATACATACATATGTTCTGGAAGCTTGTTTGATTTTCGTGTATCTTCTTAAGTAATAATATTTTCTATTATAGTTTGTTGTCGAATAACCCACAGTAAGGAGTATAGATGCGCAGGAAATAAATCACGAGTGAGAAGCACGAGTGATTTGATAACAAGCATCAGTCTATTATTCTAACCGCGGGTAATTCGACAACAAATTCATCATAGAAAAATATTTATTCGATTCTGATCTTTATCTTAGTCTGTATTTCAAAGCTTTTGAATGAGAACTATATTTAAATCTATACTCCGCCCATCTTTCTACATAGTACATTCATGCATGCGTTTCAGTTCAGTCAATGAATCATAACAAAACGATATGAACTCAGCTTCATTGGGCGAATGACGTGAGATTCATTGATAAAAATGAAAGAACCAATATCACGTCATTTTTTCTGATACTATACAGTGAAAGGAACATGCTAACAAACACAAATAAAATAAAATGTTCATGACGTTTACGTTTTGTGTAAATATAATAATAACTTTTGTGACACTGTATTGCAAATCATCTAATTTATGTTGCAACCCACCAATAATACCAAGAACGATTGTACAAAACTACTTGTACCCAAATTAAAAAAGCCCATGAACGTCGACATCATTTAAT
Source organism: Congeria kusceri (assembly GCA_027627225.1). Taxonomy (NCBI): domain Eukaryota; kingdom Metazoa; phylum Mollusca; class Bivalvia; order Myida; family Dreissenidae; genus Congeria; species Congeria kusceri. The sequence continues at coordinate 27,283,004 of CM051024.1, forward strand.
TTTACTGTATTTACACTTATCTTGTAGCATGTACATGCTAAGTACAATAAAGTATTTATTTATCTGAATACAAAACATTTCTGTGATTTTATAACCATAATGTGAATTTATACATTAAGTGTGAGTATTTGTAGCACGTACACCTCTATGGATTTCGTTTTGGACACAGAACAGTGTCCTACAGACAACATATGTTCATTCCTTTAAAATATCAAGACGTATACATAGATAAATTACATAAAACATCCGCTGGAATCGAATTATTAAATGTATTTACAGCGCATGTTGCCATTATGTCAGCATATTATCAGAAGCATGTTTGCTCCATAATATCTATATACGTGGCTGAAACACCTAATGCGTTGCGATGCGGTCCAAAGCTGTAATCCCGAATTCTTATCATGATCGAATGCTGGATGTTTGCGTCTTGCTTTCGGTGTTGCGTACTGCATTAAAGGTCATCTGGCGTTTCTCGTAAATTCAAAGGACTGCGTTGTTACAAGGTAGTTTTCTGTATGAAAGCGATTAAACGAAACTAGGATAAGCCACTGGTTCTTCTTTATTATCAATGATAATGGTCTCTTGAATACGGTGACTTTCATAATTATGAAAAATGAATATAGCACTTGACTACGATATCTACAATATTGTCATTTGAATACTGTCATTTGAACACTGTCACATATACATGGTATCTTAAAAAAAGTATCTCGAATAATGTCTCTTGGATAGGGTCTCTTGAATACGTTTACTTGAGTACGTTCATTTAAATAAAGACGGTCAATTGAATACGGTCACTTAAGAATGGTCACTTGAATCAGGTCATTTCAATACGGTCACTTGAATACCCTCATTCAACTAGTTTTTTTTTAAATGCGTTCACTTGAATATTATCACTTGAAAGCGGCCACTTGAATACTGTCATTTAAATAAAGTCACGTTGAATACGGTCACTTGCCACGTAAACGAACATTTTAACTAAAGGAAACATGAACCGCGGCAATCTACACCTCGGAAAACCTAATAATCGGGTTTGTCCCGATTTTTTCTTTTGATTTCCACCACATGAAAACCTTATACAATGTAATAGAACAAATAAACATCCCAATAAGGAGCAATGGTTATTTGTACAGGATTCATATGGTTAGAAGTTACGACGAAAGCATTTATTTTAATGTAGCTTCCACTTGAATATAACTAAAATTAGATCTTAATAACGATAGAATTAAATAGATAAAGGCGAATTCATCTCTTCCTTAAACGTGTGCAATAGAAATAAATGTTGGTATATCCGGAAAAACGAAATATTTTAGTGAAGTATTTAAATCAAATGTGCGATCATCACAATGGCTTGAATGTGCATGCTCATGTCGTACCTGAAATCGTATTTTACCATTAAAACCTATGAAGTACCAGCGTGGATACATTCATCTTATAATGCATCAATAAATATACTCGTTACTTTAGGCATGTTTATTTTATTATTAGTGTGACATTACACTTCCTTTTCATCACATAGGAAGGCATTACATGTGACTCATATTTAATATAATATGATGTTTATAAATCACACTAACACGTTATATAAATGTTATTAATTATTGTAAACGTTCCGGCGCTATGCCTTCATAAGTGAATTAACAGTTGGAAAAAGGTATGAAAAAACATTTTTGGACTCAGCTATTGCTAAAAACTCAAAATCAAAGTTCTGCGAGCTAAAAATATGTTTTATAGAATGAAAGGTATATTTTTTATTATTGGCCAGTGCCTAAATGGGAACCCTACTTCAAACCACGGATTAACTCCCAATCCTTTGCTTTGTCCGTTCCATGGCTGTGATCGTATTTGTGGTTTGAGTTTGTTTCGTGTTCTTTTAGTTGTGCTGTGGTTTATGGGCAATAGCTGAGTCCAGAAATGATTTTTTCATACCTTTTTTCTTCTCATTGGTTCACGCATGCATGTATATACCGTTCACGACGACACAAGGTTATATGTAAATTATTACGGATATTTTAGACACACGAGAGTGTAGAACTGTCGACAGTGGTGTGAATAAGCATTTAGAAGTTTATGAGGTCCTTCCGCCCCGATTCTGCACTATGTGAGGACGCGGAAAGCTTGTTTGATTTTCGTGTATCTACTTAAGTAATACTATTTTCTATTATAGTTTGTTGTCGCATAACCCACGGTAAGGAGTATAGATGCGCAGAAAAATAAATCATGAGTGCGAAGCACGAGTGATTTGATAACACGCATCAGTCTATACTTCTTAACGTGGTTAATTCGACAACAAATTATCATAGACAAATATTATTTCGATTCTGACCTTTATCTTAGTCTGTATTTTAAAGCTATTGAATGAGAACTATATTTTATCTATAATCCGCCCATCCTTCTACAAAGTACACGCTCTTTCAATATTTTTGCAGCGACCTTGAAGCGACTTCGTTCGTCATTTAGAAATTAAAATTCAAACACTATAACATTTATTAATATGATACTATTGACGAGCGTGCATAAATTATGTAATCTGAACCGCTAGCTTTTATAAACTTGATAGGTAAAATATTAAAAGAAGAACTGATGGCAGCCATACAATGAAAAAACATAGATTTATGTCTGTTTTGCAAATAAAGATGACATTTAATCGCGTAAAACTCGGCTGTGAACGTGGGGTATAGAAAGCCAAAATATTAGGAACACATTATTTGTCGTACCCCTCGTTCATTCATTTAAATTTATTTATACGGAAAAATAAATATGAAGTTTGCTAATACACATTTCTAACAATACATGTTTACGATAATACACGATGTGTTATTTGCGATGACTATAGTATATTTATAATGAGATAAAAATCAATATTACTGGATTGGAAGTGATCCAAAACCAGCATGCTGATTATTAGAAGTTATGTGAAAACAAGCTATTATTGAAATTGACATATGGTATTTTTTTTTATAGATACATAACATATCAAACGGTTAGATATGCACACTATCAAACTTTGGAAAGTTTTTTTTAATTGAAATTCTATGCAGGGGGTGCTCTAACAGTAAACTACCACTGTTACAATATATTTACTTAAAATAAATCGGATACAAGCTCGTTGGTTTGCTCATTCGGAGGAAGAACACATAAAACGACGGCACTAAAAATAAACTGACCTTTCTATTGAGAATACGTTCACTTTCAAGAGGAGACATAGTAATTCAATTAAACATTGTATTTAAATACACTGATTATTTTGATGTACCAGCGGCAGTAATTTCATTTTTCTCATGCACGGCATATTAATTTTAAAATTAATTATAATACATGTTTATGTCCTTCGGTTCAACGATGTTCGTGTTTTATTCATATTTGCCATACCAAACTAACACAAAGTTCTAATAAACCAAATGCAGAAAGACGTACCCCTTATGCCCATCTTGAATTATTGTTGTTGGAATTCTGTGGTTATCACGTCGATTTTTATGCTGTTATCAGTGTCGAAATCATTTTAAACATGCTATGTGTTCTAGCAATCGAAGAAGAAACTAGCATTTAACGAGCACTGTCAATATAGTTTTAAGACAATGTTTTGGTGCTTTGAAACGTTTTAACATAACAAGTATACATAGAGGATATTTGTTTGTTTTCGGTGTGATAACGCGTGATATCATCACCGGAAAGGGAGGCAATTAATAGTTAAATATGTAAATTGTCTCCCTTTCCGGTGATAATATCACGCGTTATGACACCGAAAACAAACACATTTTCTTTTTATTTTATGCTTTATTAACCTTTGTTTTACATTTTATTGGACGATATCGCGGGAATCATAACGTCATGACGTCAAAATAATGACGTCATTTTACAGTTTGAGCCCGGCATCGATGACGGTCCGTTTCATTTACTGTATTCAATGGGGACCCAAAAAAGTAGTCCCTCACTGTGAGTGATATAGGGATACATCTCACTGATATTTTTCTATATTTCACTACTTAGCATTAAATAAAACTGTATCTTTAACAGTGGTGCTGGTGATAAATGTGCGATGGCTTACTGAATTGTCTACGCAAATGAGTACTCTTACAAGGAATTAATTATCCAAACTATTATCGGTATGTCCCTTTACACCTGAAACCATACTGTTATATTTGTGACTGTAGTGACATTGTACTTCAATAAAATGTACATTTTTTCGTGTTTAAGGTTAAAAGACAAACAAAATTAATAATTTTTGTTGGAAATTTATTTAAAAAATTGTTAAACTTAACAAATCTCGTATCAAATATGCAAAAAGGTATCAAAACAACTAATATATGTTGATATAAAACGAAATATAAAACACAATTCATTTACAATAATACATTTATAACACAGGTTGTCTTTAGGGAACACAATGAAAGACTTAGAGGTAGTGCAACAATGTTCACTTAATGTTTAACGTTCAGAAAGGTTTCAGCTACACAAACACTGTTGGCATTGCCATTGCTATAATTGTCTAAGAGGTATGTATGCGACTCGTCGGTCTTGCCCTCGTTTAATTCGTGGGTCTCATCTTGTACCAGGTGATCAGTATAGTCCTTTATTGTGCTGGGTACTTGAACAAACACAATGTGCTGTGATGCAGATGTACAGCTGAAGCAAACTTCTCGTTTGTATCTCGACATTACTAGGATCACCAAGACAAATAAAATGCTGATGCTTATAGTCCCCAGCACCACAACTAGCCAATGGCCCTGAAAATACGGAGTACATACTTAAAACATATTTACATGTGTGTCATTCCAATCATTACGTTTTATTAAACAACGGATTTGTATTACGTGTAGATCACATTAAAGGAAACATGTATATGCACAAAGATATATAATCCACATAAACAGTTTGCGCTTGTGGAATGAATTCGTCGACCAAGTGCGGGATTCATTCGTTTAAATCGCTAAAACAATTAAGCACAAACTACATCGCCTTAAATAGTCACGCAATGTACTTTTCGCTTGTGCTGTTTTTATTATGACCAGCCCTTACCGTCATTACATCTGTCATATTGGTCCAAATGTTGTTAATTCTTTCTATGCAAAGACCACTTCGTGCAACACTGCCCTTGCATGGAGTTTCATTGTCTTTTTCTTCAATACTCCCATCACCAGGTTCCGATGTATTACTGTAGATGGAGGTCATGAAGCATTACTAATAACTGCTTATAACATGTCTTAATCTCTTTGAGATTCTTTTATTGTACTTCATAAACTGTGAGGACATGATTGTTCAATTAAAGATTTATAACTTAAGCACCAATTACATTTTTAAACTACAAAAAAATCAGAATTATGGAGTACGATTAGGGTCTTTAATATCTTAGTAAACGAGCATCTTGCTCTTTCGGCCGAGCATCATGCTCATAAGATCGAGCATCATGCTCGTCAATTCGAGCGTGACGCTAGTTTTGGAGCATCATGCTGGGTTAGGCATTAAAGATCCTCTTCGTACGGCCTAGTACTATCGAGCATGATGCTGGGTTAGGCAATAAAGATCCTCTTCGTACGGCCTAGTACTATTGAGCATCATGCTGGGTTTGGAAATAAAGACCCTCTTCGTACGGCCTAGTACTATTGAGCATCATGCTGGGTTAGGCATCATGCTCGATCTTATGAGCATCATGCTCGTTTCTTTGAGCATGATGCTGTGTCAGACATTACAGACCCTTATTGTGCGTCCTAGTACTATCGAGCATCATGGCAATGGTCAAATCTGGTACTTGGAATTGATTGCGAATTTAGAGCATGGTGCTCGTTCACTGGAGCATGCCGCTCCATGGTAGGTCGTACAAGAAGGGTCTTTATTGTCTGACCCAGCATGCTGCTCAGTAAGCGAGCATGATGCTCGTAAGATTGAGCTTGATGCTCAATAAACGAGCATGATGCTCGATTTTAGTAGAATGATGCTCGTTCATTGAGCATGATGCTCGATAGTACTAGGCCGTACAAAGAGGGTCTTTATTTCCTAACCCAGCATGATGCTCCAAAAACTAGCGTCACGCTCGAATTGACGAGCATGATGCTCGATCTTATGAGCATAATGTTCGGCCGAAAGAGCAAGATGCTAATTTACTGCGCATCATGCTCGTTCATTGAGCATGATGCTGGATCTTACGAGCATGATGCTCGTTTCTATGAGCATGATGCTGTCTCAGATATAAAAGACCCTAATCGTACTCCATACAGGATTAGGCTTTACCGATAAAATTGTAAATGCTGATTTCAATAATTCATAAGACATTCGTGACCTACATTATGGTATTACTTTATTTTACACAGGGATCCATTTATTGTTAACGTACTCAAGGTACATTACAGTCAATAATATTTATAATCCATTTCAATGTCTGCATATACATCTATTTACTTTAATAATATTGACACCTCTATGGCAATACCTGTTACTCGCGTTGGTCTTAAAAGTGCAGCCTAGTGCATCCAGGCTGGAGTAGCAGGCGTTGTCAAGGTAACACACGTCGCCACAGTCACAATCCTCCCCGTCCTCTACCAGACCATTTCCGCAAATCGACGGTGATTTATCTAATGAAAACAATGTTAACCATCATATCTGCATTCGTGTATAAACTGTACCCTTAATTGTAAAACCGCCTTGATTGTGTTTTCCAATAATTCCATACATAAGCTTTTTTTTAATCATATGTAGTTGAATGAAATGCCAAAACGCTGTCATTTCATCATCATGAATCACGATAGCGACACAGACACGGACTTCTAGTCCTGGGCGAATAACGATATATGACAATGTTTTAATAGTTGTCATTGTACGAGGTGTTATGATTCCTTATAAAGTTCCTAAAATATTCAAAAAATACGTGGTTTTGATCGTTTTCGGTCATTGTACAAATACCTCATATGTGTTTGTTGCACAAAATGATGTGATTAAGTGACAATGGGTACACAATAGAAATGTGTAAGTACCTTTGAAACACGAGGACCTACTAGGGTCGGAAAGGATCTTCCCAATGCTGTTCACGCTACACGGAGAGAGGCGGTAATTATTGGGATCCTTTCCATCAACAGTTATATTGTGCATGAGGTAAAATCCGTCGTCTGGCGGATCATTAATTGGTTTGCACACGCTACTATCTGTGTCATGCTGAAACCACAAATAGGCTATTACAAGCAATGACATTCAAATTTCAAATACAAGTTTATACAATTGTTACTAATTGTTCCATATGTGGATAGAAAAATTATGGATATTTTCAGTGTACATTGGGACCATTTTGAAAAAGTGTTGTGTATACAACCTTGGAATTTAAAAGGAGCATCCCGCAAGAAACAACATGAAAGAATGACGTACCTTTGCGCCAAGGCTGTGAGCCACCTCGTGAGCCAAAACCAGGTGCGTCAGGGTGCTGGGCTTGTAGGGGTTATCTGCATTTCTGTACAGGTTCACATAGGCAAAGTTGTGTTCTTTGCACACGCCTTCGGAGTTTGCTAGAGAATAACATGCAAATTAACACGGACTTTTGAAATTTGCAGTAGATCATTACAGCAACTTAAACCTTTGATAACAAATTCATAATTAAATATATATACAGGTAGCAAACAATTGAGGCGCGTCGTGAGAAAACCGGTCTTAATGCATGTGCGTAAAGTGTCGTCCCGGATTAGCCTGTGCGGTCCGCACAGGCTAATCCGGGACGACACTTTCCGCCTGCAGTGGATTTATGTTTAGAAGAAACTTCCTTGAAACGGAAAATACCATAAAAGCGGAAAGGGCCGATCTGGATTAGCCTGTGCGGACTGTACAGGCTAATCCGGGACGACACTTTACGCCTGCAGTGGATTTATGTTTAGAAGAAACTTCCTTGAAACGGAAAATACCATAAAAGCGGAAAGGGCCGTCCTGGATTAGCCTGTGCGGACTGTACAGGCTAATCCGGGACGACACTTTACGCACATGCATTAAGTCCGGTTTTCCAACGACGCGCCTCATTATTTTTGAAACGATAAGATGCCAGGTGATAGTATTGTGTTGTTTTTTTTCAAATATTCAATACGTATTATTTGCCAGTCTATCAACAGAGCATTTTCTAAATACTCACTAAGGTCAGCGCCCATTGACAGTCCATTGACTGGAATCTTTGCTGTTTCAGTCTTATCGTACAGATCTCTCGCTGTGAAGAGTATGGAGAGACAGTACTGGCCGTATCGATCACTAAAGTAATCATCGCCGAAGTAATCTTCAAATATGACAGGGATTGCGTAATCCGGATAATTTATTGTAGGACTTGGTTCGTCTTTAACTGAAATAAGGTATATGCTAAAACCCATGTTGTTTCATGTTTTGTCTTATCTTTAATCGTCTACTTGAGAATCAGTTAACTCTTTAAAGGACCATGTTTTGTCTTATCTGTAATCGTCTACTTGAGAATCAGTTAACTCTTTAAAGGACCATGTTTTGTCTTATCTGTAATCGTCTACTTGAGAATCAGTTAACTCTTTAAAGGACCATGTTTTGTCTTATCTGTAATCGTCTACTTGAGAATCAGTTAACTCTTTAAAGGACCATGTTTTGTCTTATCTGTAATCGTCTACTTGAGAATCAGTTTAACTCTTTAAAGGACCATGTTTTGTCTTATCTGTAATCGTCTACTTGAGAATCAGTTAACTCTTTAAAGGACCATGTTTTGACTTTTCTGTAATCGTCTACTTGAGATTCAGTTAACTCTTTAAAGGACCATGTTTTGTATTTTTTGTAATCGTCTACTTGAGAATCAGTTAATTCTTTAAAGGACCATGTTTGGTCTTTTCTGTAATCGTCTACTTGAGAATCAGTTAACTCTTTAAAGGACCATGTGTTGTCTAATCTGTAGTCGTCTACTTGAGAATCAGTTAACTCTTTAAAGGACCATGTTTTGTCTTATATGTAATGTCTACTTGAGAATCAGTTAACTCTTTAAAGGACCATGTTTTGTCTTATCTGTAGTCGTCTACTTGAGAATCAGTTAACTCTTTAAAGGACCATGTTTTGTCTTTTCTGTAATCGTCTACTTGAGAATCAGTTAACTCTTTAAAGGACCATATTGGCAGTGGTTCTCAACTACTGTTTGCTAATTCACTGGTAGTAATTATCGAACGATTGCTCAACGCATTGACATGCTCTGTAAATATTTCATTACATTATTTTGTAAACTGTTGTATGTCTTGATTTGAATCTGAATTTCTGGACTTACAAACTAGCTCGCTATGTTGTCTGTTTTTCTTTCAATATATGTAGCGACAATATGATTTACATGGCTGCGATTCCAGATTCGTCTTAATTAAAGAATGAAAATTATTCTTTACTGGTAATGATAAGACTTACATCTTCTGTATAGGACGGTATCGCGGTAGCTGTTAATGACTTGGTCGTACTTCAGAGTTGAGTTGCAGATATCGCTGAAGTTCTGGTCACAAAAGCTGTCATTCCAAATCTGTAGACGTGGGCGTCAAAATAAAAAATAATCAGGCTACTTCCATTGTATATATATATATAAGTATATTTTCGTAACAGTAAGTGCGACATCTAGCAAATAAGGCTTCATTTAGCATTCATACATGTATATATACAGAATATTACGCTAGTCAATTGTTCCAAGAGTATGTATTAGTCGAGTGGCTCGTGTGATGACATATCACACGAGAGGCCGAGCCTTGAGTGTGATACGAAATAGCGCAAGCCACAAGACTAATCCATACTCTTGGAACGATTGACTAGCGTAATATTCGTTTTATTATATACCACGATAAACTTCAAATGTTCATTTACCTTACTTCATTTGTTTAAAAACTACAATATTGACTAATCAGTGTATGTATAGATTATATTTGTTTACATAACTCTATGATGACGTAATTAAAAAGTAGTCCGGCTAGTATGGTAATACGGGATCGGAAAAAATAGCGAGCAGCATAATACGGGATTTTTTTCGGTCGACATGTATTTCACCGATTGATAAAGCATGTATTTTGTTAAGATTTTAAACAGGTATATAATAAAATAATATCCGTTTACATATCAATAAAAAATATCCGATCCAAATGCGATTACTATTGTTTATCCTTACTACTGAACTGTAAAATGGCACACACTGGCATTTGTATAATTAGTAATCTGTTTCACTTATTTAAAATAAATATGTGCTATTAAACTATTCACACAATATTCATTTATACGACCTCACATCGCAAAGTACTATAACTTAATTTAATTTTTTAACATCTAGTGTGTGCTATGAGCTTTTGATATTAAATGCAATTACACACCCATATTTTATGAATTTCGAATTGCATCTGCATTGTTTCTTGTTTTTGTCCGTCTGTATGCACGGGAAATTGGACGCCAGTGAACACGCGGTTGAGCATGGTCACGTGGTCCCGCATGATCGCGTGAACCTCGTCGACAGCGTTATTCTGGTTCTGGTAAGAAATTGCAAAACAAGAATGCTTAAAAATGCTTGAAAACTGGTTCGTGTACAACAGTATTGCCGTGTGTCTTCTGCCATCACCATGTAGTCTTACATCACCATGTAGTCTTACATCACCATGTAGTCTTACATCACCATGTAGTCTTACATCACCATGTAGTCTTAAATCAACATGTAGTCTTACATCACCATGTAGTCTTACAAGTTATTGTATTAACGGTATACGCATATTCTGGTCGTATTTGTCCAACATGAAAACTGCGTGTAATGCTGCTTTTAAACAAGCAGTTATCAAGCTTTCGTAATGTACTAACGTACATTGCACTACTTAATTGCATTATACTTATTTAGTTTGTTATATAGACATAAATATGTACTTTTATTAAAGGCACATGATAAAACAAGAAACATCTTCAAGAAAAGGTTATAAACTAAAATTGTCTATGCGTGTTCATATTTGGTTTTGGTACTGCAGTAATGACAATATATCTCTACCTTCAGTATGGTATATTGCCAAAAGTGCTGAAGGCAATGTATAGGCTATTCGTTTAGCATTAAATGTGAAAAACTTGATAATGCCAATACCTGGCCATGTTTCTGCAGGACGTATTTCCAAACAAATGGGTCCGCCGTGAGCTCCAGAGTACACACTCGAGACTTCCGGTTGTCCATCAGTCTCTCGGTACCGGGTTCTATAGTGTCAGTAGATCTTGCTTTTCTTCGCAACGCAAGTGGCTGTTATAAATAGAACAAACATACGTGTAATTATCATTAACGATTTTAGGTTAAAAATAAATGCAGTATAGTCATGTGGTATTGAGAAAGACAGAATAACTATATTTATTTAACACAAAAAGTGTTGATTCAATAATATTTGCTACAGTTTGTTCATTTTGTTGAAAATCTGCTCATAAAACGTGTTTATATTACTCCATGCCGCCTTTTATATTTCTACTAGGATTCAATTGGACCAGTATTAAAAAATTAATCAATAAACAAACTTCCTTGAAAAATGTTTTCTCAAGAGATAAACCTTCGGTTTTGTTTTTTTCAACCTACCTATAATCAAATAAGAACTTTTCCGTTTAAATTAAGAAATATAAGAGTCGTAATATGTCCTGACCACAATTGATAAGTTCAACTTTCGTAGCGATTCTCTATCGCTTTATCGCCACAACAACCATTTTCGCAACGGGAATGCCAACTATTTAAGTGGGTGAAAATTATCCATTAAAGGGACCTGTTCACAGATTGACGAATTGACAATTTTCCAACTGTTTGACACAAATTTTCAAACATTTAAAGAACAGTGTGTACAAAGGAGCGAAATAACACTACTGACATAGAAATATACTGTAAATATCATTTCGTTTATTGAGTATTAAACAGTTGAAATCGATAACATTGTAAATCGTTTGTAGCGCTAAACGATGAAATAATTTGGAGTGTGTCTGATGTTTTCGTTAAAATTGTTGACAACACGTGGATCACTTACATAAATTAAATAATGCAGACACATATTCAGAAATCTGATTGGCTGAGTTGTTAAGGCGATAGACTTTTAATCCGGAGGTCCCGGGTTCGAGCTCCGATGGGACTTTTTTTGTTCCTTTTTTTTTTTAAATCATTGTTTGTTATTATACTTGACCTCTTTAGTTCCGAGGCTTAAATATGTCAAATTAAGACAGTAAATGGCATACTTCAAAATATGCAAAAATCTGTGAACAAGTCCCTTAAAAAACCTGTTTAAATCATTTTGGAAATAAATGCATACGAAATATCATTGATAGAATTATGTACGAGTAGTCAAGACTGTTCCAGCCTTACCTTTTCTAAGCGTTCGTATAACAGGTTTTCATTCTGTTTCGTAGAGATCCTGAAATGAACAGCATAACATAATCACAGTGAATTAACATAATCATCGTTGTATTAATTAAAACATCATCGTCCCACCATTTTCTGTTTCAAAAAAGTGCTAAACTTATAAATAGTGTTTTCCAACAACGGACTTAAGTACGGTGGCCCATCGGCAATACGGTCATGTTTATTATTTTATTGGGTGTACACGCAGTAGCGTTGCATAATTTAGTACTTTAGTGCGCTTGTATTCAGTCAATGGAGTTTTCTCGATCTCCAAGAATACCTCACTTTTCATCGGCCCTTTCATGCAAAAAATTGCACGTAATAGCTCATTTGAGCCAAAGGTTTACATTTAAATATTTACTGACACACCGAATACTACTAATTTGCGCACGTTGTCAAAAAGAAAATAAAGACAATGTAACTTTAGTGCCACCGTATATAATGTCATTATTTTTTGTACGTTGTTAGCCTGCACATACCTAGAGTGTATTACAGACGGTGATGTGAACGAGTGACCGGAAATGCTGTCGCTGCGCACGATATGGTAGGTTGCAACTTCCGGGATACTGATGGTTCCCTCAACATATTCGAATGTTATCTTCAGTAATACTTCACTTTTCTCTGCATCTGAAATTAGTAATATATATACTTGTTTGTTATTTTGTCTTGTTATATGACTCTTTTTAATGTTTTTTTTCTTATAGATTTTTTCTCCATCCTTCTGAATGTAATACAGTAAAAGTATTTATTTTATTTTATGCATAGTATGCTTGGTTGCACAAATACTTTTCTTTTTGTGTGTGTTTTCTGTATTTTTTCTGTATGATTTCTGTGGTTCAATTGAAAGTTTCTGACCCATGTTATTACTGACAGTTAATACGTTAGCGGAAAATTGGCATTTATAATGTTAATGTTACAAATGTATGTTTTACAACAGCGTTTAGTTTCTTTTTATATCCAAGTTGTTCTAGACAACAATGCCAGATACTGACAACACATTTTCGTCAATTACATCCAGTTAACATTCCTTTAAACCATTCATTAAGTCATTTATCCAGTGCGTTCTGATAAACCTTGCAAGGCGAGTAATTACTATCAAAGACCTAGTTGTATCCTTGCAGATTATCAGGAACAAACATGATACCAAAACACACATACTTTCACCACCCACGCTGTGGTACGGTTTTCAGTTTAAAGGGTTAAATTTCGCAAGGTTTGAACAACTCCAAAAAAGGCTGACAATACAACTTCACGATTATCTTATTTAATGTCTGTATGTCTGTCTGTCTGTCTGTACGTTCGAGTGCCTGTCTGTGTACCTGCGCAGTTAGAGTGAAGACAATACTACAATAACACAATTTCCCAATGGCCCATAAATAGTATAAATGACACTCTTTGAGATGAAATGCACCAACAAATACATTAAATGCTGGGTAACAGCGTTCACCACCTAAATAAACATTCAACTGCACGCACTCAGTTTTACAAGCCTCACGTGTAAATAAAACTGATAAGAACGAGTATATCATCTCAATGCAATTTTATATTGATGGCCCATTAAATTGAAATAAATGTCGATATCCTGAACATAAAAAAAAACGCGTGACTTGCATTAACGCTTTATGCTCAAAATTGCTTAACCAATATGTAGTAGCGTAACAGGTAAACATAATCTACATTGGTAGCTATAAATCTTAATTTGGTCAATAAATTTTCACATTATGTTAAGAAAGTAATAATTTGACTAATTATTTGAAAAGCAACGTAAATAGAAACTCTATTACTTATAATTCTGATAAATTATAAAAGTATATTGCGCTTCCACGAAACGTTTAGAAAAAAAATCAGATTATTGGTATTGAAATTATAATAATTGTTCCCACCTAATAAGCACGAATAGTGTGCACTGTTTTTCATGTTTGTTCAGTGTAACATGTTGTTAAATAATTTCATGTTATTATTATGTCGGTTTAACTAATCACAATGCAATGCATTCAATATCTTTTACAAATTACTTTATGTTTTTGGCACTTAAGTCAGTCAGGTTTAGATATAAAATGGTTTGGGTTTTGTTAAGTCTGAATTTGAATTAGAATAGCTATTTTGAAAACATGCTATATTATGTGAATAGAGACGTTGAAAATCAACTTACTTATATCTCGTCCTGTGCATTGGATGACGTCATTCGTCTTGAGGGACGTCACAGAGACCCAGTTTGGGTGTGATAAATGATTGCAGTTTATTTCCAATGCAAACTTCCTATAGATAAAATATAAAATATGTCAATTTTTTGCTTTACTGCAATAATAAATACAACCCAACGTTAAATATTGCAACTTTTAATCTATCTAAATATCTCAAATCTGTTTCGATAGGCTTCTTTTATCTTAAGTGTGCACTTCTTCGACAACAGAAAAAACGATACATTTTTTAGAAAAAAATCTACAGACATAATATGTGGATAACAATTGATAGTATTGATAAAAATTACCGATAGAATGCCGTAAAATCCAGCGTCACTGGTTCTGTAGGTGAAGCGGTTTGCAGAGAGATCCGCAGGGCTTCTTGGTTGTATAGCAAAGGCTCGTAGAAATGGTCGCTCGGAGTTGGGATGGTAGCTTGTAAAATAATAATAATAATGATAATAGTAATCATAATCATCATGATCATAATCAGCATCATCATTATCATCATCATCATCATCATCACCATTATCCTCCTCCTCCTCCTCCTCATCATCATCATTATCCTCATTATCACCACCATCACCATCATCACCATTACCCTCCTCCTCCTCCTCCTCCTCCTCCTCCTCATCATCATCACCATTATCCTCAGCATCATCATTATCATTATCACCATCATCATCATCATCATTATCCTCATCATCATCACCATCATCATCATCACCATTATCCTCAGCATCATCATTATCCTCATCATTATCACCATCATCATCATCATCATTATCCTCATCCTCATCATTATCACCATCATCATCATCATCATCATTATCCTCATCATTATCACCATCATCATCATCATCACCATTATCATCATCATCATCATTATCCTCATTATCATCACCATCACCATCATCATCATCATTATCATCATCATCATCACCATCATCATCATCATTATCATCATCATCGTCACCATCATCATCATTATCCTCCTCCTCCTCCTCATCATCATCATTATCCTCCTCCTCATCATCATCATCATTATCCTAATCACCATCACCATCATCCTCATCCTCATCACCATCATTATTTTCCTTATCATCATCATCATCATCATCATCAAGATTAAAAAGAAGAAAGAAGGGAAATAAGATGAAAACAGTAGAGGAATTACTACAATTGTGATAACGATCCAAAAACTAATAACAAAACGACTAAGTAACAGTTTTGTGGGCATGCACAAAAAGCTTTACTGCCCATACTAACAAAGGATCTGTAATATACCTTCGTTAACAGTATCTTGTGGAATAATTCATATTAAAACAAGATAAAAGGGCTGATATTAATTTAAAATTATTATTTTAAAATTAGTAATTCGGTCATTTGGTGTTCCATTGAAATTTCCCGTTTGAACGCAATATTGAAAAAACGATAAATTTGCTAAAAGTATGATGGCTGGCTCAGGTATAATCTTACGAACGACTGAAATCATGTCACGCAACGACAAACACCGTATTAAATCATGTAAATAGTTCTCTAAGGGACCGAAAAGTAGGGCATTCTTCTGTTTTTGCAATTCACCTGGATAAAAATGAATGCGTCAATCAGGAACAAGGTAGAACATTAATATTCCACGCTGATTTCTGACTTCTTTTTAACCTTGATATGTTCAACAATATTTCAAAGAATTTCGTAGTCGTTCACAACATACGACATGTGAAGGTCGTGACCTGCCTATAACGTTGCCTGTAAAAACATTTAGTGCAAAATGAATCTGAAGAGTTTATTTAACTGATTTTGCATAGAGTTATACTTATGAATTTGTTAAAACTGCGTTATATTGTAAATCATTTTAGGGCTTAAAATGATCAATACATGTAAGGTTAAATTAATTTATAATAATTCACGTACGTATTTGGGTGATCTGAAGCAAGCATTTCAAATAATATAATAGTAAGGCAGGGCAAGTTATGTACAATGCGAACATTAATTAAAATCTGTCTCACGGACGAAATTCAATTTGGCCAACAAATTCGCATTTGTGTAAATTGTAAATTGCGAGGTCGTTCCAAAGTCACTGCCCGGTTAGTGTTTAAAGTTTTCGCACATCTTATGTTTTGTGTTTTGTTAGAGATTTATTGACTGAGATATTCTACAAGTTAAGAAATAATATTTATACAATGAATAGCCGGTTATTCATGCCCCATGTGTGTATTTTTGGTACAAGCATATATCGTAAGTCGCAGTGGTGTAATGGAGGAAGTGTCTGTCAAAATATTAACGTGTCTGAATCGAACTATCTTCACAAATTGTTATTTTATCGATGTTAATTGCACATGTAAGAAATAAATTATGCACCAGTTTCTTTAATTTTGTGTAATTCTTTGTAAATAAAGATGTCAACCCACAACCAACTATTATTTCAACCGTTCACAATGGTTTAATAACGTTTTATTTTAAGGCCAATAAAAATAGTTCCGTTTCTGGTCTCCTGCCCCCAAAAATAAGGGTCGGTAGGTTGGGATTTAAAAAAATAATAATTATTTTTTATGATGGGAGAATGGTTTGTGTTGTACACGGTAACAGTCTTTTTCAGTCTTTATTATTTTTGGACCAAAAATATGTAGGGTCGGCAGCAAAATTCAAGGGTCGGTCGGGAGACCAGAAACGGGACTATTATTTCTGGGGGGGGGGAGGGCCTGACAGAAAAGAATTATATACGATTTGAACGTATGCACGAGGCAATATCCTTAAACGGTTTAAGAACGTGCTTGTTCTATTGTTTTTCTTCATTCTTATTCAAACAATATACATATTAAAGCGCACATCGTCCGAGTTATATTCAAAACAATCCATTTAATAATAATATTATTATTGTTATTAATGATAATGATAATAATAATAATGATTGTAATAATAATAATAATAATAATAGTAATAACAATAGTGATAATAATAGCAATAATAATAATAATAATAATAATAATTATTATTATTATTATTATTATTAATTGCTAATTATTATAACTATTATTTCTGATATTCAAATATTCATAATATTTCTGTCATATTAACACTAACATAAAAGAAACAAATATCAGTACGCCTACCTGTAAAGCCCTCCGTGACGATTGCTATAAAATTCAGAAATCCAAACGTTTTTAATTCCATAGTTAACTCCTAACGTATTTTAGAATCTTCTCATATTTGATCAACCCTACTTAAAGCACCCCGTTTATATTCTCTTCCATCCCGGAAAATCACCGACGATGTAATCCGGTTTCTACGTAAATTGGGGGGAAATATTCAGTTACAGGGGAAATATTCAGTTACAGCGTTGCAGTCATTCAGGTGTTTATTAGTTTACGCACTGTGACTCACATTTTAAACCTCGCGTAGTGGAAGTAGACACTGTCCTTGTGCGAGCTTACAATTTACTACAACTGATAAAGCATGAATGAAATCGTACACTTGGGGAAACCAACCTTAAAAAGGAACAAGAAATGTCAAATTAACATAATATTAACATTGTCAGAAAATAATAGCGGGAACGAATGAAAATTATGACATATATATGACAAGTGTACTTACTTATGTTAAATAATATACTATATGTATCATTCGTTATTGCACAGTGTATTCATGCTACGCAAATGAAGTTAAAGTAACATGAATAACATTTCGACGTATTTACGAGACTTCTTTCACCACAGTTTGCTTATATAAAAATGTTGAATATTTTTATAACTTGAATAACATCTACCGGCGAAGATGATAGAAAGGTGCAGTTATAAATAATTCTTACTAAAACGCAACCACAATTCAAATATAAATGAACATGCTCAGTAAGTTTATAAATATAAACTCCTCATTTATTGAAAGTCTCGGGTTTAGGATTCTCCGGACGCTAATTGATGCGTGTGTATTAACACAGCTTTACTGCGCGCTAATTCAGAATGATTCACTCTTCGTCTGCATGGTCGGAAGTGCGCTGTACTCGCTAGAATTAATTCACGGGCACGACAGTCGGTAACAACGTACAATGATATTTGTACACAATGATAAAATAATAGGAAATATAAGCTCCATCAAGTTTGCTAATATTGTTTTGTTTATTTATCAGAAAAATACCAGAAAGTTACCACCTTATATTTTGTGCTTGTCACAAGAAACCTTAACACTATTGACAGGCTCAACAGGCAACATTGAACGGTGTGACCGACTGTCGTGCCCGTGAATTGTAGCATTGTAATTGCTATTTATAGAGCACGCCGATTATGGGGGCTAAACAAAATAGTTATTTCATTATGTGAATGAATATAACATTATGATCATGATATACAATGAGTAGAATTGTTCATAATTGTGTTCAGTTCTAGAGTGTATGTCGAAGATATGTTTATAACATAATTTTAACCGCTCATGTCAACAAATTATGTGAATTTTAATCCCCAAACGTATGCAAGTTATTGGTATACATTAAACCATTGTTGTATGTTTGCATTCCCTAAAATTAGAAAATTTGCCCAATTTTATTGGCATACAATTGTCCCGCTGCATATTTATCGCAAGAAATCTAGGTCAAAAGTGATATTAAACAGCTACGCCGAAAAAAACATTGCAAAGCATTGGGGGTTTAAACCGGTTTAAAGGCATGCTGAACCTCGCACTTTTTTTAATGCTGTGAATAAAATTTAACCTCATAGCATTGCAATTCAAATTAAGAATGTAATAAAAGAAAATATTAAATTAAATTGAATAACTAAGTGGTTTAACGTTCACCAGAGAAAACAGAATTGCAACTTTCTGGGGTACGATGAATAATAATAAAGGATTCAACACCTTTTTACTGTTATAACACAAACCAATCAGATGAAAAAAGGTATAATAATCTCGCTCTAAGCAGTATTCTGCCTTGTCGTACAAACTGAATGAGAGTATATTTGAGTACTTTATACCACAATGATAAACTTAACCATACATTTGACGATTCAGCGTATTTATCTATGACAAAGTGTCGCATTAATCACTTAAACGTTGTTGAAAGGTACGAGGACGCTCATTTGTTTGCAGTCTTTCATGCCGGCTCCAGGTCTTACATAATGACGAATGTGCAAGATCCCCCGACGAGATTGCGCCTTCTGGTTCTTCTAGCGAAACAGGGCGCATGTGCGTTCAGCTTAAAACTGCGAATCCATCCTTATCTTCTTGAATTACAAATGAAAATGTGTTGAAGGCTCCCCGACAATACTCAATAATTCTCATTTTGTTGTTTTTGTTCTGTTTAAAACAAATCTAGATTTTCTTAATGTTGCAAACACACTGCGCCGTAAGTCACCTTAAAACTCTATCAAAGGACAAGGATAAATTAAGAAAATTGTATTAAAGGGAATTATTCACAGAGTTTCGTATTGTCCAAAAAATGGCTGAACTTCAGTTACTAAATCCTCTGGATTAACAAACGCGTATATACTCTGTCAAAGAATGCATTAAAAATCGTCAATTTGCCAATCTGTGAATAGGTCCCTTAAAAAATGAACACTTTTACTCATTCAGTCATATTGCACTTCTTTTAAAACAAAATTAAATACGATATTTACCTAAAAGCAATTCAAAGATTTTATTAGTTCAGTCTCTATGGAAACTGATTCATGTGTCACATGCTCGTCTCTTTGATGTATATTAAAGACACTTACGTCGGACATTTACTTGTTGACTACGTTTGCCCGAGTATACACTCAACAGCAAAGCCTTTCAAGCAAAAGAACTGGAGGTTAAAATAAGTGTTTATGAGGGATCGTGTATTTTACAACCCAGCAATGCGAATGAAAATCTGTAAAACGATGTCAAATGGGTAATAATAAAGTGGTCAACGTTTGATAAGCAAATTAGCCAATTAACAAACAGACAGATTTGGATATACATGTATAGGTAAACATTGGGAGTATAACTTTAATATGAAAAATAAATATACACGTGTCAATACACAACTAGTCAAACACAGTTAAACTCAATCAAACTTAACTAAATCTTTATTTATTCTTCGACGTTCAACCCATTCGATGACCACATGTTATATCTATAGCAAGATGAAAAGTGCGTATGAACTAAATACACTGCAAAGTACACAAATTGTCTGATACCAAACATATGTCAAGCAGCTATTTTCGTGGTATTGTTCTCGGTACTTACCAATGAGAATTGTCCGTTAAATGCTTTGCAATAAACATGCAATAAAACACGAGTGATAACACAGAAAGATAAAATGTGTTCGAAGAAAATCAGACGTTCATGACAAAACATGTAACATCAGGGCTTTTGCAAACCTAAGTATTGGTTGAAGTTATCTTTTGTAGTACTTCAAAACTAGTTTCAGTTTAAAGTTATGTCGGTTAAGTTATGCCCACTCCTTTATATGCGATAAATAATCCTAGACTATCCCAGTTGTTTTCGGACCAACACTGTGATATATCTAAGGTCAATGGAAATTAATGCAAGTGCATCGATCACTGCACAGTTGATAAACAAGGCGGTTAGTTAAAGAACATACTGAATGTTCTTGTTTACCGGTATATATAAAGTCATTCGGTACAATAAATCCAGCGCTTCGGTTTATGTTAATTTACTAGGCATAATCTACGATTGCATTCTTATGATATGTATACGGGCTTTTCAAGTGTTATTGTTCTAATTTGAAAATCAGTAGTACATTCACAGACCCTATCCACAACTAAAGATCAAGCCAACGTGCAGTACACAGATTGATGATGAAATTGTGTCGGTTATTACTTAATTTTATGAGACGCGTCGTGGGAAAATCGGGCTTAATGCATGTGCTTAAAGCGTCGTTCCGGATTAGCCTGTGCAGTCCATGTAGCAATTTTGGGGATTTTTTTTTATTTTTGAGAATTTCTCAGACAAAATCTAAAATTCACAATTAAAAAATACTTATGTGATAGAATTGTCCCAATACAGATAGCTAACACAGGTTTTATAAGAAATAATAGTAATTTCCATTAGCTGGGGGTGGCCGAATCTATAGGAATGGCTGAATCTATAGGAAAGGAGCAAACATAGTGAGAAAATTCAACGCAAACATAAATAAATACTTTTTGGATAAATATATTTAAAGGGGGTATATACGATTTCAATATCAACATTTCATTTTCTCATAATTTGAACAACACAGATGAGAGGACGAATATAATCAAGGAAAGTTAAAATAAAAAGAAATCAACAGAAACAGATATTTGTACCATACTTCATATGTGTTTTTTTTTTTTTTTTAATGAACTTCCTAATAACGACAAATTTATTCCTATTGCTGTGCCGATACCGACACCTTTAATCGTTTTTGTTAGAGAAAAAATGTGTCGTATGAACAATCTGCACAGAACTTAAGTCAACACGCAACAAATATTGGGGATTTCCCAAAATTGTACATGTCTTATGCACATGAATGAGTTTTCGACTGGAAGACTAACAGTATTTTAAAGTATTTTGAATAAACAATTGGGTACACACATTTAAAGCCAAATCTCAATAGTACAATAACATTTAAATTTAATTTATTATACTTTTCAGAATGTAAACAAGATGCGAAGAAAAACAGCACTGAACTTAAATCGAACCAAATCCACATTGTCAGAAGGGAAACAAATAATGTTCGAGAAACCAAGTTTACGCCATCGAACATCAGCAAAAGAAACATTTCAGCCAATAAATCAGTACAATTAAGTTTCATTCCATCGAGAATCAACAAAAGGAAACTGTCTCCGTTGAAATCACCAATAAAGACTCCTTTTCAATCCCCGCTCTACAAAGCACGAGCAATTGAAAAATGCCCATCATCGCGATCACTATTCGGACGCACGACACATACACATGATGATGGGGTAATTGTCACTGTTTTAGACACAAACTTGATTGAAGCGGCTACCGCTGTAGAGGATAGTCTAACGAAACTAAAAAAAGCGCAGTGGTTCTTTTGGTTCTGTCATATCAACTGCTGTCAATAGTGAAAATGGTGATACACTTTCGATAAATGAGACAACAAGTTGTACAAATGAAAACGACAACGCTATCCGCGGTATTAAAACAGAGATAAATTGCCCTCTGCAACAGGTTACTCATGAAATGTTATCGTTGGTCCCCGATGTAGTTTCTAAATTATCGAAAACACCAAATGCCGTTCACTTGATAATTCTGGCTTTCTTTCGCCACTTGACAATATAGCATTCCTTCTCTGACTGGAAGTCGTTATTTGGTACAATTGCGGTTATACAAAACCAATGCGGAATTCAGAGACAACGAAGTTGTTTTGGAATTGGGATGGCGGATGTTTCGTGAGAGAATTATAAACTTCATGTGTGCTTAAAAAACCCAGCAAAATGAAAATCACGATTGTTTAGACGAATCGAAAAACCAATCGATGATCCCATTTCGTCTCGGATTAACTTTGTTATACCGATGAAAAGGTGCTTCGAAACTGCACACCTTACACCGAAGTCACCGATAGAAAACCGGGGTTTTATGCTGACAAATAAATAAGAAGAAGAAAGGCGGGACTGTTTGTATGGACCAAAATTCGATACAGAAAGGCGCTCTTGGTGTTTAATGGGAGAAAGCGAGAAGGAATGAATCAAAAACTATTGTGACCTCGAAAATGGGACTTTCCAATATATAACTTTCAGTCCGATAATGTAGTGGAATATATAAAAAAAATGATGTAAATGCAAATAAATACACCTTTTATGCAATTGGATTGCATACATGTATGTGTTAAAATTGATATCTTGTTTAATATGACATGAGTGATATTTGCTTAAAACATTTAAAAAAATACGTCAAATAACTTAAAATATATTTTAAAATATTATTAGGAAGAGATACTTAAAGTGTTTCAGAACGAATGCCAAATCGGTTAATGACTTGAACTTTTAACCGCCATTACTTTGAACGATACAGTATCATATTAAAGTGACGTCCGTTCTAAAATTGTAGTTTTTTTTTCAATAATCTTTACTTATATAAACATCATTGTGTACGTTAATAAAAATTGAAATGTATAAAGCTTCTTTAGTTGGTAACAATTGTATTTCGATAAATCTAACGTAATGATACCATTACAGAATTTATAACTGAACATTTGTTAAGTAGTCTCTGTTTTGTTTCTAATCAAATAACATGTATATTGACTAATGTAAATAAACAGCTTTAAAAATACTTCCCTTGTTTATTATACAAAAAAATAATTAATCACAGACAAAGATCAAAGTGCTTAAATTGGCAAAGCTGAACCTATCACAAATGTTTTCCTGAACAACATATCACAAAACATATTAATAATTAAAAATATCATCAGCAAATCAAACAAACATTATCAAAAATAACTATTTATATTATTTGTAAAACATCTCTGTACCTCCCTGGTCATACTCTGCATGAGATCATTTTGAAAAAATGCGTACAAATACAAACAAATGAACTTAAAATGAAATTAAAGTATTTCGTCTCGTCCTGATGCAAATCCTGTTCGGGTTGTGACATTACCGAAGTCGCCAGTATGGCTTGAAATGAAACTAGCTTCTTGATACTTTAATATAAACAAGAAATGTCTTTAAAAAAAGACAATCGGCGTTGATATTAATATTGAGATATCATTTTTACCCTAAACATAATATAAGAGGGCCAAGATGATCGGTTACGTGGCTTCTCAGACCCCAGATGTTTCGGTCCCCACTTAGACAAGGCGACTTCTCTGACCCCAGATTTGTTTAGCACCATAAGAAAACTTATAAGAGCCCAAAATTAATGTGTGTTTAATTCAATAATATTTGTACCGTGAATAATGCGATACCACCGCCCCATGTTTTCACCAGTGATACATGAATAACCTAAATAATTTACGTTAACATCATTATTATATAAATTTGTCATTCAAATTTAACAAATTAACAATGTACAAAAATAATTGCGAGAATGAATGAAAATTATTTTGTATCAGAAGCGTATAGTTATTCAGATCTTAAATAATATAACCTACCTTCATCTGAAGTTATCTATCCATAATACATACACATTTCGAAGTCAATTAATTATTGATACGGTGTATCCTAATGAAAAGCAATTTTCAGAGAACATTTCCGCATTTGAAATAATGATGACTTCCATTTTTGATAATACAAACATAAAATTTCATTAGACTATGGCGATTTAAAATTATATTCGGTAGGGATATCAAGGGTTTCTGTGTATAACTGGTATTGCAAATAATGTATTAATGCTACGCAAATGAAGTAAAAGTAACATGAATAACATTTCGACGTATTCCGAGACTTATTTCACAACATTTTATTTATTGACATATATCTTTTTATAGGTTGATTAACATCTTCTGGAGAAGTTCATAGAAATGTGCAATTCTATTTAATTCTTAATCGAACGCAACCAGCATTCAATTCCAAATTAACATGCACAGTTAGTTTATATTTTTAAAAAAATGCACATTTATTGAAATATTCGCTCTTATGATTCTCTGGACGCTAATTGATGCATGTATATTACAACAGCTATACACCGGCAGCTAAACGCGCGCTAATTTTAGAATGATCGTGAGTGTGTTTAACTCGCTAGAATCAATTGTTATTTATAGAGCGTACCGCAAGGCTAAACAAAACAGTGGATTAATTCTGAGAACGAATATAATATTCTGTTCTTGACATACAATAAAAAATGTGTTCATAATTATGTTCAGTTCTAGAGTGTATTTCGAAGATATGTTTATAACTTTATTTTAACCGCTTATGTAAACAATTATGTACATTCTAATCCCCCAAAATATGCAACTGTTGTTGGAATACATTAAACCATTGTTGTAAGTTTGCATTCCCTAAAAGTAGAAAATTTGTCAAGTTCTATTGGCATTAAATTTTTCCGCTGCATACTTATCGCAAGAAATCTCGGTCAAAAGTGATCTTAGACAGCTACGCCGAAAAAACGCGCAGGAATGTTAAATTAAAAGAAACTTAGAACTGTGATTTATACCTAACAATCGTACAGTTTAGTATTAATAACATTATCGTTACAAGTTGTATGCATTTATGTAGAAGCTAAGCAATATAGTTGTTGTTTACATTTTGAAAAATCTCATATACTGTTTCAAAATCGTTTTCGTGACAACAAACATTTTTCAGATATAAAATTCTTGAACTATTTTTAATTATAACCAACAGTTGATATACATTTAAGGTCAAACATGTATAACAGTCTTATCATGGTCACCATTGATTATATTTAACAGGTTTTCATATGGCGCGACATGTTTTTAATTTTAAATGTTTAATATATATGATACACATTTACAAGACTTACTATTACTAAAAAATTTACAACAATAGTTTTGCTAAAGAACATGTAAATCAACATTCCAGAAACAGTATTGCATGAACAAAACATTAAACTGATTGATTTTCCGAAAACGCTATATCACAAAACTGTTTAATCAAAATAGTTCAGTAGTAATTGTGACTTTAAATTGGCCTTCTCTGCAAACGCTAACCCACATATGTCACACGCAATTTTGTGTCCGTTTTCCCGCCCGATGTGCACGTGAAGGTCTGCATTGGTAGGGAAGGACTTACTGCACGTGGTACAAATGTTACTGCACGTGGTACAAATGTTAATGCGCGTGGTACAAATGTTACTGCACGTGGTACAAATGTTACTGCACGTGGTACAAATGAACGGCTTCTCTTCACCATGTTCATGACATCTAAAAGAAGAGTTAATTACATGTAAAATGCTAATGTTTAATATTCTTTATACAATCTTACATGTACTCAAATTTCTAATATATATATTATATATTACTTATCTATTTATATTTATACATAACATTCAAATCAACTGCTATAGTCATATGTTAATTTGCGTCAATGTTTAGCTCACGTAAAAAACAAAAGTGGATTAAACGAACCGGCCGCTGACAAGTTAAATGTTTAGTTATTTGTAAAGTTATATCACCTTGCAAATAAACAATTAAATGAAAATATATTAGTAATATAACAAACAGAAATAATAACGATTTTTTGCGAAAATAATCAATATAAAAACGTTCGGAATAAATCTACCTGTGCCTATTCAGATTTGCCCTGCTATGATAAACTTTGTCACAGCAAGTGTAGCACTTCCCTGTCCCTTTGTGGTTGGTTTCATGCTGGCGCAGTGTCGACTTATTCACCAGGACCTTGCCACAATAACGGCATATATGTGGATTGGAATGCTCCGTCTGAAACATTGCTTTTTTATATTCTTTTGTTTCTACATTTTTAGGTTAAAATGTGTGGTCGTTCGCATAAACTTTCAAGGTGTGGTCGTTCGCATATTTTAAAAATTCGCCATTACAAGTTCCAAACAATGTCTAGAAGCATTTTGCAACTCAGATTGTCTAAAATTGAACTTTCTAAAGTTATTAACGCATTTTTTCTATAAAAAAAATCACTAGCAACGACACGTTTGATAAAAAAACATCCATATTTTTACAACATGTGTTCGTCTGCATCGTCGATTCCAAATTTGTCTTTGAATGTTCTCAGAAAGTACAGTACCTAGGAACACAAACCATATACCGATAGAAAGCGGAAATATTGGTGTCTTCGGTGCACCAGCCCTTTTTTAAAATGTCAAATGATAAAAAAGGAGAAAACGTCAATAAATACCCTTTGACTTGACGCTGTATAGCCAAAAAAAGCTGTGGTCTTTCGTATTTGTGGTCACGTGATAACTTTTGTTCACTCGCATTGATATTATGGATACAAAACACCTTGTTTAAAATTGCTACGAATCACACTTTAATGTATTGATGCGCGAATTGCAAAAAAATAAATCCCTTATTAATTTACTCTTTTTAGGTGAAAATTTAAAGTATACACACAATTGTAATTATAATTGTAATTAAAAGAATTGAAACGCTCTTTTCGGCGCTTCATCGATGTATGAAGGTCAGGTTTTTGGTATGTAATTTGTAACTGACCTTCATACGGCTTTATGTATTTATGTATTAGCTACCAAAAAACTGACCTTCATACATCGATGAAGCGCCGAAAAGAGCGTTTCGGCGCGTCATTGATGTATGAAGGTCAGTTTTTTGGCATCTAATTTTTTTCATCTATGTATGAAGGTCAGTTTTTTGGAATCTAATTTGTACATAAAGCCTTCGGCTTTATGCAAATTAGATACCAAAAAACTGACCTTCATACATCGATGAAGCGCCAAAAAGAGCGTTTCAATTCTTAAGTAAAATATTTCCCCGATTATATCGTAACATTATGTGAATATGCATCTGTAAAATAAATACATATTGAATAATTATGCTCGTAATGAAAATACGTAAGTATTTTAAATGGTAAAAATATGACTTACAGATATAATAGACCAAAATGCATCAACAATAGCATTAGGGCTAAGAAAAGTGAACTATACATTGCCCAATGTGATCTGAAAAATCATGTGAAGCGAATTTTGTAAAATATATAAAAAAAAACGTATCCATTGTTCGTATACCATTTCGCTAGCTTAATAAATAAACCTTATATAAGTGTCTAATTTTATTAAATAGATATGCCCAATGTGCCCATTGTCACCAGGTTTAATGAAACTGGTTTATAATTTAACAAAACTCAAGAGAGTAACATCAATTATCATAGTACAAAATGCACAAGGTTTATTTCGCAGGTAAACGGTTCTCTTTCAGCAAATTTTCCTTCCATTAATAGCCGCTCGCACTGATTGTATCATGATGATTTATACAACGGATCATATCCGAGGCTTGAGAAATATTTCTACTGGATGAATATGATCCACATTACGCAAACTATGATTAATAGTTGTGTTTGCCATGTGCTCCTGATACAAAGACAGCACAGATATATAATAGATACATGAGCGTCTTGCAACCGGCGAATACTTTTTGTTAGATTTGTGTTCCCTATTCAAAGTAAACACAGTTATGTCAGGAATGCGTAAGGGTTTTGCAACCAGCGAGTATTGCTTTATATTCTTCTGAAGCATGAATAGCAAAACAAAGCACATATAAATCAAAGGTCTTCGGGAAATGACTGTATATTGTTATTTGCTTGGACATGCAGTCCAAATTACAATCACATATATATTAATTATTAATATTTTAATACAAAGTATATAACGGTATTTTGGGACCCGTCATGTCAATTTTGAGTAATGTTTGTCTGTGACATTTCTTATATGTCGACCATATTATTACCAAACCATAGGTAGTGCTATTCATTTTCTTAAAGACATTTTAAGGTATTGTCTACTAAGACCACCTTAGAGAACATCTATGGAAAATTGACACAGTTACAAACTACCGAAGCAATTATTGGTCTTCTAGAGTTTGATACCTGGTTATATACATATGAGGCGCGTCGTGGGAAAACTGGACATAATGCATGTGCGTAAAGTGTCGTCCCGGATTAGCCTGTGCAGTCCGCACCGGCTAATCCAGGACGACACTTTCCGCTTTTATGGTATTTTCTGTTTCAAGGCAGTCTCTTCTAAACATAAATCCTCTGTCGGCGGAAAATGCCGTCCTGGATTAGCCTGTGCGGACTGCACAGGCTAATCCGGGACGACACTTTACGCACATTCATTAAGACCGGTTTTCCCACGACGCCCCTCATATATTGTTTTTTTTTTCGTCATGTCTTGATTTTTGTCGTTACAAAAAGATGTTTTACTAATTATTATTAGTATAGCTACACTTCAAATGATTGTGGATCAACACTCGCGAATAATTCAATTTGCATATGTAATGCGGCGAATATTTATGTCGATATTATTCGCTTGTATATTTTTGCGCCTGAACTTATTTTGAAATATATTACACTTTCTATGTCCGTCAATAATATTTGAAGTGTACTAAAAGTCTTATATATAGCCAACTTAGTGCGTGCGCTGTGTTAAAAATGGGCGTATATGTAAATCCAATTAAACGGTCAGGGAAGCAGAGATGTTTTATTTTGTTGATTAAGCCGATAAAGACCGAGACCTTGTATGATATAGTTTAACTGTTTTGACGGCGATCGTCAAAACAAATCAGATATATAAGATATATATATATCGTTAAATTGATGGTTTGTCTAGTAAATACTTCGCCATAACAAGTTATACCACCATGGCGCCAGCAATAAAAATACAGGTATTCTGATGATATCAAGAGACAATTTCCCACAAAATTAAACGCTTTATCAGCTGTATATTAACACAGTTGACCTTTTTCACTTGAAGCATTGTGTCTCGACGATCAAAATCATTTATCTCATGGTATTTTGTGAAATAGTGGAAAAGGCAAGTAAATGATAGCATTCTCTGTTGGTCGAATGAAACAATAACTCATTACACTCGGACAGTGAGGAGATTTGGAAATATTCTTCAAAAGATAATATACCAGCATTGTGTAAGTGTTTTGGTAATTACTATAAATGCAATATACAGATATATACAAATCAACGTCACACCCTATTGTTTTATGACCAATCATCATATTCTAGTCTAGCTAAGTTGTCTTCAAATGTAATATCCTCCATGCTTTTGAACATGTCTATGTCTTACTGTCTTTCTATTATTAAAAGTTATACGTCGAAAATCTACAATTCTAATAACAAACGCGTGCACATTTTGAAATACGTTTTTTTTAATTAAATATCCAATTTGACTATAAAATACTTAAGTGCTATCAGTATTAAATCAGTTGATAAAAAAAAACGTGTTATACTTGTTAGACGGAGTCATCGTGCAATTCTTCACCCACTCTACATAAGACCTGCCGTCCACTACAGTCCCGGTGCTTTGCGTAAGGGTTGCCGATGAAAAATGTGCTTGTTTCGGAAACCATTCGGATTACAATGGGCGGAGCTTGGCCGCCGTGCTTATTCGGCATGTATTCGCGGACTGGCATACGTCAGGTTGCGTTATAAACCCGAAACCTATCCGAAGTCACCGAATGCGACGCGGACGAATGCCGAAAGTTTTGGAATTAGCTTCAGAATGTTTTCCGATCGTGCGGAAAGGTTGCGGTAACATTGCAGATCATGCTAAATAGTTGCCGATTTGCTATCGACAGAATGCCGAAATGCGTGTAACGCTTAGCTTCACAATCAGTTGTACGTACATACAAACAGAACTAATGATTTACTTCTGGAATTAAAAAAAAATGTAGCTAATGCCTTTTGCTAGAAGCTCAGAAGAAATGCCATGAGAACGATTTCAGAAGCTTTTTAGTCGTGAATGTGCAGCTTGTGAAAAACTGAAACTATTATGTCTATGCCAAACTATGAAATAAGATACGATCTTAAACTGAATTCCAAAAAATACAACCCATATCAAACATTCATGTTGACCCAACAAACGTCCTACATTTCAAAATAAACTTCTTTGGATTGTATCGTGAGGATTTATGCAGAAGCAAAATATTATAGCCGGGGCAAACGAAAGATTATAAGGAACTAGTTTGACTTAAGTGAATTTATACTAAAGCTTCTTTCGGCGTAGCTGTCTAAGATCACTTTTGACCTAGATTTCTTGCAATAATAATGCAGCGGGAAAATTGAATGCCAATGGAATTGGGACAATTATCATATTGTACGGAATGCAAACTTACAACAATGGTTTAATGTATAACAATAACTGTTGCATACTTTTGAGGATTAAAATTTACATAGTTGTTTACATAAGCGGTTAAAATTAAGTTATAAACATATCTTCGACATACACTCTAGAACTGAACACATTTATGAACAATTTTACTCATAGTTTGTCATGATCAGAATTATTTTCATTCACATAATAAAATAACTATTTTGTTTAGCCTACGTAATCGGCGCGTTCTATAAATAGCAATTACAATACTACAATTCACAATTCACGGACACGACAGTCGGTCACGACAGTCGGTCACAACCTTACAATTGCCTGGTGAGCTCACGTTACGCCTGTATTTTTCTGATAAATAAGCAAAAAAATATATGAGCAAACTTGATGGAGCTTATATTTCCTAGTATTTTATCATTGTGTAAAAATGGTATTGTACGTTGTTACCGACTGTCGTACCTATGAATTAATTCTAGCGAGTACAACACACTCCAGCGGGGGAGTGAATAATTCTAAAAATAGCGCGCTGTAAGCTGTGCTAATACACACGCATCAATTAGCGCCCGGAGAATCATAAACCCGAGAATTTCAATAAATGGGGAGCTAAAAAAAATTTATTAACTTACCGTGCATGTAAATTTATATTTAAATTGTGGCTGCGTTTTATTAAGAATTATTTATAATTGCACCAAATACTATCAACTTCTCCAGTAGATCTTATTTAAGTGATAAAAATATTCATCATCTTTATACAAGTAAAATGTGGTGAAAGAAGTCTCGTAAAAACGTCGAGATGTTATTCACGTTACTTTAACTTCATGTGCGTAGCATGAATACACTATGTGCAATACTAATGATTCATAATTATAGTTTATTATTTAACATAACAATGTACACTTGTCTGATACATATAATACATTTCATTCGTATCCGTTATTAATTCAAGATTCAACATATTTATTTCGTTACTTAAACATATACATGTTTTTCGTAACATGATCCAATGAATAATAATAATAGTCACATGACACCTTATAACATATTTACATATATACACAGTTTATAATACTAATATGTATATAAAACAAATAACATTTATTATTTATAGTTCGCATAGCAAAAAAACAAAATCCAGAGAAAGTTACGACAAGTGTGTTTTAATAAATTACTTGCCCAGAGGAGGGACTTGTAGATTTCATACGAAAACATAAGACAAAAATACGAGACAGCTTAATAAATGTATGTACAATATGTACACTAATGTATGCAACTGTAGAGAACACAAATTATTGCAACTATTGTACAGTATTAATCATACCTTTTCGTCTGTTAAAAGCATGGTATGTAATTTTTTGATTTAAATTAATGCGTAACAAGGTTAATTCGTTTAATTTGCCTGACAAACTTAGGTATTAATTATGTTAACGTAAATAAGGGGCGGTATATGATTGGTTTATTCACGGTACAGATATAAATAATGATTGACTTAACTCAAATTAATTTTGGGGCAGATACGTTTTCTTATGGTGTCCGAAAAACTAGTGTCTGAGAAGTTCCCTTAGTAGTGACCGAAACATCTATGGACCGAAAAATCTGGGATCCGGGAAGTCACGTAACCGATAATCTTGGTCCCCTTGTATTATATTTAGGGCATAAATGACATCTCAATATTAATTTGAACGCCGACTGTTTTTTTTTTTCACAATGTTGTCGTTTCGAAAAATAAACAACTAAGAAAAGTTTTAAACAGAAATGTGATATAGTTTGCAAAAAAAACTTACTGACATGCGTTATTAATGACATGCGTCTTTATAAATATCTTTGTCTAATCTGGTTTTGGGCAGTTGCAGTCTAAAGATTTTATACACAATTTACAGTTTTCAATGCGGATAAAGATTCATAATTCAATTAAAAGAAAGAAATGTACAAATAAGTGATGATATATTTTAATAAATATATCAAAAACAGCATTATGGTTTGTTGTTAAAACTTATCCATCCCAAGCACTTACGTTTAAGTATTACTTTTGTCGATGAAATATAGGTAAGGTTGATTTCAGTCATTTCAGTGTGTAATGAGAGGTCATGAAAAGTCCATATCTTCATGAGTGGATCAGCCACGATTGCAGTGTCAATATTCCATTACAACGTATATGTATACTACCTTACAAACCTCGGTGTTATTGATAGTATTAGAAGAGAGGTTCTTGCAGAGTGAAATGATAATTAAAATATTAAGTTCGTTTCAAGCAGGCTAGTTAACATACACGTCGAGCGATACAGAAAACAGCAAAAGGTCAAACATGCTTTTGGATTGATACAAATATTACCCTATAAATCATCCCATTGTTAATTTTGCATAAAGGGCATGGGTGCTTCCCGCTGCCCCTGACCTGGGGATTGTTATGGCAGATTTCATCATCAAGCGATAGTGGTTTTATAAAACAGTGTTTAAACTTGGGTTTTGTTTCTGAAATTTTTTAAGAGGTTTAATAATAGGATAAAGTAGTCAACAGCCATTGAATAATGCTAATCAGTCAAAAACCGTTTTATAGGAAACAAACTAAATACAGTACAATAAAGCAAACATATTTACAAAATACATATATACATTGAGAGCAGAATCATTAAGGGCGGGAATTTCTCTGTTGGAACTAAAAGTATGCAACGGTTCTTTGCATGATAACGGATTATTTTATGGTTATCTATTCAGTACTTTTATTAACATTATTGCATTACAGCATGCATAGGCAATATAATAAAAGCTGCAATATGTGCATATAAATGTAACTTAAAACGCACCTATAACCGATGTATGTCAATGTCGGAAGAACGACGATACTTGTAATATGATCAGGCTAATAATAATTGATTGATGTGCATGTTTCTCATGACGATTCAGGATAAATGAATCGAAAAATTCAAATGAGTGCACTTTTATTTGTTTACGATAACGTTACGAGATCGCCCCATATACCAAACTAGAGGCAGACGAGTGCCTGTATCGCTCCACTATCGTATTAAGTACGGAGTGTCATAAGCGCTATGACTCGGATGGGCTTTAAAAGGAAAAAAGGCACAGCCCTCTGGCGGTCATGTTTGTTTAAACGATTCAACCTAATTAAAGTATTTTAGTAGAGAACCAACTAAGGAACATTTCTGTGAATTATTTTGAAATCTAAGCAGTGGTTTTGACATGAAGATTTTCAAGGTTCTAAATACAACCATTTTGGTAATATTGCCCACCCACTGGCGGCCATTTTTACGGAACCATTTGAGCAACTTTAATTGAGAACTAGCCAAGGAACATTTTTGTGAAACTATTTCAAAATCCAATCAGTGGCTTCTGACCAGATATTTTTTAGCATATCCATGTTAGGAAAAATGGCCACGTCCCCTAGCAGCCATGTTTTTCAACGGAGTAGAAGCATTTGAGAAACTTTCGTTCAGACCATCCATGGAATATTTTTGTGAAATTATTTAAAATCCAACCAGTGATTTCTAACAGATTAGTTTCAAATTATTCAATATAGCCATACAAGGGAAAATTATCCGCCCACCCACCCCCACCCCCAACCCTTACCATTTTACCAATCTTTGTAGAGAACTGCCCAAAGAACATTTCTGTGAAAATATTTTGAAATCAATAGAGTGGTTTCTGACCAGAAGATTTTCAAAGTTTTAAATATAGCCACATATGGAAAACTGACCACGCCCCCTAGCGACCATGTTTTTCAACGGAGCGGAACCATTTGAGCAACTTTGGTATGTATGTTTGTGTTGTATGGGAAATTGGTCACTTGCCTAAAAATGGACCGTATGCTGTTAATAAGAGGTTTTCTTCTGCTGATCCAGCTGGAGGTTCACATGCTTTTTTATATAAATCAACTTTCTAAATTTGCCTGTTTGATGTTTAAAACATTTAAACAAAGTGGTATTGCGAAACCAACCAGCGAACAGTCAGGAAACTGCAACAATATGCAAGTACTTTTGTATAAGTAGATAATAATAATGAACAGAGGAGACCTTTAACATTTTGAACATGAATAATTGTAATTGGTAATTGGTATTTGAAACCAATGTTGCGATAATAAATAGCCTAACAAATTGTAATTCTCCAATATACAATTATTGACTAGGGAGCCAGTGAATATGATCTGATATTCACTGGTAGAAAGTCATTTTTACCGAGGCAAAGCCTCGGTGAATATGACTTTCTACCAGTGAATATCAGATCATATTCACTTTGCCTCGGTAAAAATGACTTTCTACCAGTGAATATCAGATCATATTCACTGGTGCGCCTCGGTGAATATGACTTTCTACCAGTGAATATCAGATCATATTCACTGGTGCGCCTCGGTGTATATGACTTTCTACCAGTGAATATCAGATCATATTCACTGGCTGCTTCCCAGTCAACAACTGTTTTATTATATGACTGTTTGAATACAAGAAGCTGTTATTTTGCTAGTAAATATTGATCAACAACATTAATATTTTCTTTCAGTTTTGATATTTAAACAACGATCAACGTTAATGTATTTATTCAAATATAACATATTACCCAAAAGCAATAATAATAATGAAGTATGCAAGTAACATATCACAATGAAATCACACTATCCCTTTCAATTAAACAACAACAAACAAATATATGATATCCAACTGCTTGTCATGGTAACAGCTCCGAAGGGTAATACAACAGTCAGCTGTTAGAACAATGTAATAAATGGTATATAAATTAAACTTTGACACAAGTTTGCAGAGAAATGTTTAGTCATTTGTGGTAAATGTTGAAATTTATGTTGACAAGTGCGTTCTGGTCTGTTATTGTTGGCATAGTTGGCATAAAACCCGGGTTTTATAGTATTGACCGGCCCGGGTGGGTAATACTGGGAAAAACCGGGTTTTACAGGGTGTTACTGGACAATAGTGGGCAATACTGGGGAAAAACGATAGCCCCAGTTTACAATTATATGTACAGTGCATAATAATAATGAATTTACATTAGTAATTAATTATATATACTGTAAGTTTCATTGTTTATTTCTATTTCATGTGGAAACATATTGATGATTTATTTTCTTTTTCACAAAATTTAAGTTGGAATTTTTGGTCAGTCTGGACAATACTGAGTATTACTTGGCATCTGTGTTTTACTCACTTTCATTAAATTTTTCTCAGTATATTATGTAACAGAATAATGTTTATGAAAGAAAAAGAGAAAATTTATAAGTGAAATCTGAAAATTCTAACATATTTTTATGTTATAAACTATTTTAGTTGGTATCATGTTGAAACAAGACAACCTTGCAGCCCCATGCTGTGTATGAATTAATGACACAATATTGTGCTATGTACACCATCTTAACAAAGCACACACATTGATTGAATTGGCAGATGCAATTGCTCAAAAAGCAATTAAACTGGTCACCTTGCATAAACATTAGAAAGTAAGTGATGAAAATAGAAGATAAAAGTGATTTATCCAGTAATCCCCAGTATTGCCCAATATAAGATTCTAATAAAATTGACCGGACTGGAATTATTATCCAGAGAAGGCCTCCCTAAGTTTTATTGATCACAAGAAAGAACAGTTCAATGCAAGAAATAAAGAGGATGAATAATTTAAAAAGTATTTGATTTTCCAGTGGAATCATTTCACAAACAAGATAAAAAATATTTCATGAAAAGCAATGCCATCAAAAAATGAATGAACGAACCAGTGGATATGTGCTGGCACTTAAAAATACTTTAACTATGCATATATTGGATCTGCAATACTAAAAATAAGTAATGAACTTTATGACAAAAGTTAACTGAGCATTTGGATTTATAATAACAATTAAAACTGCATCTTAACTGAAGAAAAATTCTTATTGCCCAGTACTGCCAAGTATTTCCCACTTTCAGGGTATTGACGGGGACGGGAAAACCCGGGGCGGGTGATTCATGCCAACCCTGGTTGGAAACCAAGATACTGAGGATGGCATTGCTGAGAAGAAAAACCCATGGCAATGTTAGAAACGGGTTGAGTTGGTACTACTCTAGGAGGGACAACTGCTGATGCCATGTCCATATCCCTAATAATAGAGTCGAAGTCATCGTCAGGGATGCTAACCTCATTTAGTGTGTCCTGGCTGATCACATGAGAGGCTTGGTATTTCCTTTCCAGTGTAACTTTTAATCACTTTCGGAGCTGGACTTTGACACGCCCCACTAATGGTATGCGACATTCTTTTCTTAGTCTGGTGGTATGTGTGTCCCGTATATGTTCAAAGACTAGTTTTTGCCTTGTGGCCAGTCACAGCCATAATATGTCGTGATGGAATCTGTGCCTGGTCTAATACATGTACTGATGTAGTTCGCAATCTGGTTGGTGTATACCATGGTAAGGTATGCTTTTCTGCTCAAAGTGGGCATCATTGAACCTGGAAAAAAACAACTAAATGTATGTATTCTTATACGTTACATCTATTTGCAGAGTACTTACAAAAACAAATTATTCTTGACATGAAAACGTGGGGATCAGTCCGAGCTAGCAGGTAGCAGTTTTATGTTGCCTTAAATATCTTATGTGTTTTATTTGTATTTTACATTTTATATTGTTTTAGCAGTTGATGTTTTTCTTTTATAATAATTACAAACTATTACGATACATATTTTATTTATTTACGAATTTTTGAAGAACGCATTTGAAAATGTTATTTTCATAGTAATAGGTGTTTAATCAAATAAACCAGTTTCAGTTTTATATTACATTAGTAAATACTTTCAGTCATTACTTGACCCACCTTATTTATTGTGACCAATGGGCATATTGTCAAAAGTCTTGTCGCTCTTGGAGGTCAGGTTCAATCGCTGGAATAGGAACGGACAAACTGGGTTGAGTAGCTTCTTGTACCTGATGGAGGATCTGGCCGGACATGGTGGACAATCTGAAACAAATGTTTCCAAAAGAATATTCAACATACAGAATGGATGAATAAATAAACTGATGATTAAAGCACTCAATGGGAATTTTAATAAATACTTAAAAATTAATTCATTAAACGTAGTGACTTTTTATTGATTGCACCGATTCTTAACATTATTGTCTTGTGACTCCTAAGCTTACATATTGTTCTAACCTTATATTTTGAATTAAAAGTTACATCATTACCCTATATCAACACAGTTAAACAATTACCCAAAATTTCATGCATTTGCCCTTTTGCTGTATTGGTGTCTTCCTGGTAATTTTTATTTTTTTCATCCTTTTTCATGTAAATGTAGCGGCTGCCTTCAGCATCTGATGTCATCCAGAAGACTGATGTCTTCAAGTCGCGGATGGTTTCTCAGCCTCTACGCCCGAAATGTAGGACTATGTCAACGAAAACCTTCTCCTAAAAGTTCAAAATAATAATAAAAAGCTTAATAGAATTTATGTGTATTGTTAAAAATATTGTGTTTCAACATTTTATAATAGATCTAGATTTAAATGGGGGTGACTGAAATTGTTACTGTTGTCATTTCAGCACTCAAAAAAGGTGCATATAAAACAATACTCCAAACACAAAATTTAACTTAGTAATTTTATGTTTATTTGTTATAAACAAAAAAAAACAGGCACAATAACCAATCTGAACAATATAAGTCAAAGATTAACAATAGGCCTACCTGTAGACGCTCTGGGTCGTCCAAATTATCCGCTATGTAGTGGTATAGCTTGAAGAGATCAGCCTGCTGCAGCGGCGGGTTGTGGTCTATGCCTCCCTTCCCCTCAACCTTCAACTTCACAAGCATTGATATGAAAGCTAGCTGTCTCTTTTTAAAACGCTGCGAGTCGTTTACAATGTCAATATTAGCACCTATTTTGCTGAAATGACGACCCAAACCGTGGCGGAGACCAATACAAGAAGTCTTCTTAACCAACTCGCACTTGTTTGTTCTCACTTCGAGAAAGAAAGTTTCCAACACTGTATTAGCATTGCAACATGATTTTTTAGGGTGTTCTGATAATGAATCTAAATATATTTTCTAAAAGGTACATGTTTTCTGATTTTAAAACTGAAACAAAAATTAAAATATCTTACTTAGAAGTGAAGTTATGAATGTTTGTGTACACGACCCGTCAATGTGCAATAAAACGTAATACAAGAAAAAAAACACTAAAATGTCAACCCAACTCTATTTTTCACATATTAAATTAAACCTATGAGAACAAAAAATGTATATTCATATACTCTATACTAAGACAAAGAACACAAACAATATCCTTAAGCTCTTATATGTGTATTAAGTAGCTTCAGTTTGGGTTTATTCCTTTTAAAGGTTTGTGCATTAATGATAAAACATGATGCATGATTAATGTAAGACAAATATTTTATGTCCAATGTATGAAAACTACAAAGTATCTTTTAAACAATCCTGTCAATAGATTTCAACATTTTGCGTTTGATGGTTTGATCAAATATCTAATTTCTGTCAGTGATTGTTAGTGAGTATTTTTACCTAAGAAAATTATACTTAATGTTTAATACTTTTTCAAATTTCATTTTTTAATTTACATTTTAATACCAGTATTACTCAAAATATTTCACACTTAATATCATTATATTGAAACTGACAAATAATGTATATTTACATTATCAGTTTAAGAAAACAGTCTTCAGAGTCAGACAGAAAATAGTTCAAATCAATTATAGTTGTTCACACAGTTTGGCTTTAGAATATCATGTTATAACAGAAAATTGGAACATTAGGCTTGTGCAGCCACAATACTGTTCTTTACAATAATAATACATGTATGTTTAATCCATCGTGCATTTCAAAGTGATTCGATGAAAATTACAATGCCTCAATAGCAAACTTGCAGTGGTACCAACCGACTAGGTACGAACCACTCCGAGTTCGAATGTGAACGTTATTGACGGTAAAATTCTACTAATTCAACAATGTCGAATACATATCCAAATATATAACATATATATTGCATATTGTTACACATTATTCATCCCTTCTAGTTTTGTTTTTTTCAGCAAATAATAAGGTTGCTACGCCTGTACAATAGTGTCATTCGTACATAGCGCCGCCATCTTGGAATTGTGTTTACTCTAGCATGGGGTTGGAAATGTCCCATAAATAATACCTCTACGGTAAAATATGTAAAACAAATTGTGATGTGTGTAATAAAAACATTTTCGTGATTAAATAAGAACCATGAAATTAAGCGAAACTAATTTTTTTTTTCAGGAAAATAGGATTTTAAAATATTCGATTCAGATTTTTGCAGCTAAAAATAACACTTTTGCGGAAAGTTTTCTGGTTTTCCTGTTATTTCATCATCTAATTAGCATATACAATGCAAATTGGTTCCAGATATGTACGTTTTATATGGGTTTTAGAGCGAAATAAAATGGTACCAGTGTTTGGGCCGCTTGCCGACACTAATTAATATTCATGTGCTGCCGCCAAGGGACACTACTCTTATTGCTTTGGCATTGCTAACTCAATCAAGTTCTGCAGGCTCCAACTCATTGTTATCACAGTTGAAATCAATGTTTTACGGTAGATCAAATATGTTTTTCCCAAACCTTTTCTTTCCATTTAGTACAATAATAAAGAAATCGCATAAACAGTCTCTTTTTATGTTTTCTAGTTGATTCCTCGTACAAAATCTTCTTAATATAATTTACAATAATTCTTAATACGGAATTCTGCTTATCAGAAAATAACGCTTGGTTGGGTTACAAAAAACGCGCCATTTTCGTGAAATGACGTCACGTTGTTTTGCACAGGCGCGCGTTTACTCATTATGGATTTTTGGCACTCCTTTCGGGTGTGCCGATTATCCATAATTGGCACACCTAACATTACGACGTCGAAATCAACCACATAATGCTTGTTTTTTAACGTTAATGTGTTAATATATATAGTAACATATGCAATAATGCATTATCGGTTGATATAGTAAACGGTTTATGTTTTAAAGAAAATAATAACCACCATTAATTTGGTCATCTTATATACATGTACAAACAATTTTAAATTTGTGGTAAGCATTTTAAATCAATACAAGCACGTGCTGTCTCAAGACAACTTCAACATTTTCAACATCTTAGATTACTTCCTAGTAAGCATAATAAAACCCACCACACAAGAACGTGATTAATTGGTGATGGCATACAAACCTATTATCCATGTATTGGGTTTTTGTTGTGTTGATGATTATTAAATAACAATGATAAATCTCCCTATTCGCTTAATGCGTAACAACAATGTCGTTTTCGTAACAAACTCTTGAGTTTCAAATATAATATAAAGGAACGGTAAAACATGTTATCAAGATCAGCTATTTCTAGTTCACAAACGTGTTTTTTTTATATTTACCTCTGCATTCCCAATTTACATAACTGAAAAAAGACGTCCTGATTTTATTTCATTTGATATCTTTAAAATATTAGTTTGATGTAAGTATGTGCCATTATAAATTAAATGCACTTGCGTCTGATAGAGATTTCTTAGCGAACTTTCACTAAATCACATTCCCGTTCTGCAAATGCACAGATTTTTTTCTAAATGAAATAATATACTACTCTTATGATAATCTTTAACAAATTAATATACCAAAAATACATGGTTGTTGAGAGAGATCACCACAGGCTGAAATAGAGAGTTGGAGAGGATCCAGATAATGTTGTAAAAACTTGTAATCCGCTTGTCAGGAGAAAATAGGCCTGTGTGAGACTATAAATTGGGCGAACATTTAGTTTAAGAATGGTGTTTGGTGATGTAATTTACCAAGCGGTTTGCGATATAGTGTAAGCATTGTGCCCTACTGAGTGCTGGTTTGCGAATTTCCACAAAGATCATCGCGATACTTTGGAAAAAAATAAATATCTGAAATAGAGAGAGTTACGTTTGCAGCTCATAGCTTGACAAATGATTCGTGAATGATTGGTCAAGTCACAGACGCCTTACGGCCAGATCAACAACCACCGTCGCATACAGGTTTTCGGTGGCAAGGCATAGTTCGAATAGTCGACGACCATTGTCGCCTGCAGAAAAAATCGATTCCATTGCATGTTTGGTGCAAATAAAAATGTTCAAACTAAACCACAATGCATATGTAGTGAAAGAGGATAATATAATGTGAGAGAGAGGGGGGGGGATCCAGATAGGATCAGCATGATGGAACTTTTATCAACAGCACAATGTATTTTATTTAAGGCAAGTGATGTATTGCCAATATAACACAGCGCAATACAAAACACGTAACAAACACAAAACACGAGTAAGAATAAAACTTTGTTAAATTTTCTTGGAACAGTCTGTTTAGATCAGGTTCCTAAAAATAATCCGATCCAATTGCATGTTACTGCAATGTATTTACATTTCATAGGTATTTTAATAGGAAAGGGGTATGCATTCATAATCGTATGAACGCAATGCCTTATCACCGGCGTAGTGTGTCCTATTTTTATGCAAATTATATTTCGACAATAATATTTACATGAACTAAGATGTCTTATGCTGTTAAATGTTACTATTTTTTGCATTCATTGTTAACGTGTGATTAAATATTTTATAAATATTACAAATAATACACATGAACATTTCGTTCCAGTTCTACTTCTACAAAAATCAATTTGACATTTTTTTCACTTTTGCTGGATAGGATTCTATCATGCAAGGTCTACAAGTTTTATTATTAAACAAAGCCATTAATTTATTTTCAGTAGCATGTAATATGTACATGTTATGGTATTTAAAGTAAACATTACTTTTCTAAGAAGTGACCACTGAAAATCTTCATGACGTAACATTGGTTCACGAATGTAGCTTTAAAATGGATTTAATTTCACATTGATGTGTCTATTTGCTAGATGCATGTAGATCGTCTAATTTATTGTGCATTTATATCACAGTTAATTATGATGAATTGTTTAACATGTACAAAAAGAAAGAAATTCGAGATTTATATTAAAATGTTATCCTTTCTAAGACCAGTTATGCCCAGGCAAAGCAAAGAGCTTAGACACGCCCCTGTGGATGCAGTGTTGATCGATGACCTAGCTTACACGTCATTACTAGTCTACTGTAGTGATGTCATTTGTTGATTGTTTTGCATTTTTCTCGCCGCGTGTAAATAGGGATACTATGGTGTGGATTTAAAGCATTTAAAAGCATTTAAGTCTCCATCTGTTGTGTTAATAATTAAACAGGATTATCCAGGATTTGTTAAACTCTCAACCTAGGACTTATGTGATTTTAAAGTGTCAGAACTCAACTGTGGTATAGAAGTATTCATGATGTGGATTTACTGTAGTCTTACTAACAAAGTACCTCTTATTTTATACTAAACTTTCTAAAGCATTAATAATGTGCTTGTTTGCTATACCGGCCGAAATTGCAGTGCTTCTTGATGTCACATGTATTTTTGCATCTGTTTATGTTACTTTTTAGTTTTGTAGCGATACAGTATGATTTATGCAATTGCCAACAGATTAAAAACTGTCCTTGATACTTTGATTTCTAAAGATCAAACAGGATTTATTCAAGGCAGGTATATTAGACTGTTATATGATATTATGAAATATACAGAAGATAACAATATCCCTGGACTATTGATGACCATTTATTTTGAAAAGGCCTTCGATACCCTTGAGTTTGATTTCATAGAAAAGATATTAGATCATTTTAATTTTAGAGTAACATTC
Organism: Congeria kusceri; assembly: GCA_027627225.1. Taxonomy (NCBI): domain Eukaryota; kingdom Metazoa; phylum Mollusca; class Bivalvia; order Myida; family Dreissenidae; genus Congeria; species Congeria kusceri. Next base: position 27,326,889 of record CM051024.1, read on the forward strand.
AAAAATTGGATATCCCTTTTCCTGTATAACACCAAGACTTAAATTCAAATCAATGGGTTCTTATCAGATTTCATTACAATAGAAAGAGGGTGCAGACAAGCGGACCCGATAAGCTCGTATATCTTTATTTTATGCGCTGAAATTTTGGCAATAAAAATACGCAATTCAAATATAATTAAAGGAATAGAGATCGATAACATTGAATATAAAATTTCTTAGTTTGCCGATGATACATCTCTCTTTTTAGACGGCACAGATACTTCCCTCAATGCAACTCTTGATCTTTTAAATGACTGCGTTGTATTCTGGATTAAAAATAAACTATGGCAAAACAAATTAAATATGGATTGGCTCCAAAAGGTACACCAAACAATCAATTAATACTAAATATAAACTTGTCTGGGGCACAACACATTTTAAAGTTTTAGGAATTTTATGTGATGTCGACTTAAAAAGAAGTTAGATATCAACTTCTCCAGTAAACTTACACAACTACAAAATGTTATAAATTTTTGGAATAGAAGAAATTTAACACCCCTGAGAAAGATAACTGTCATTAAATCACTATTACTTCCCCTTTTTACACACCTATTTATTTCCCTCCCTAGCCCAGGAGAAAAAGTAGATGTACTTGCATGTTATATTGAGTTTATTAATAAGCAAGTTGTTAGTAATTGTGAAGATATACTTTATATGCCTTTATTTTATAACCACAATTTTAAAATAGGTTTAAATAATATATTTAATGAATATATGTATGCCAATGGAATTCGATATGTTAGAGATATTGTTAGCACCTCTGGACAATTTTTAAGAAAGACTGTTTTTTGAAAATTATATTGGTGTACAAATTAACTTTCTATTTTATGAAGGATTAATTAGAACTGTGAAGACTTTTATCAGGTCATGAGGCTTTCAGCTTATTAAAAAGCCAAATGTAGAATGTGCATTTATATCATTTCACTTGAATAACATGATTTTGATGCAAAACCAAAACAAATTTGTTTATAAAACATTTACTCTTAATGCAGATATACCAACTTGCCAACCAAAGTGGAATACACTTTTCAATAACATTGAATGGAAAAAAAGTACATAACCTTGTTTTTAACATATCCAGAGATACATACACTCAGTGGTTTCAACAAGAATAGTGCACAGAATCATAGGAACCAAATCTTCATTATATCAAATGAATATTGTACAGGATAACGTATGCACCTTTTGTAATGAAAATGAAGAAACTATTGCACACCTGTTCTAGGATTGTAGTTTTACACAGAGGATAGTTAATCATGTTATTGAATTTTAATGTTCACATAATGTGCAAAGATATTGTGAAATTTGTTGACAAACTATGATATTTGGAAGTACAAATAGAAATATGACTGAAATAAATATTCTTATCCTAGAAATAAAAAATATATATTCCTATGTAAGAGAAAGGGAATAATACCATCAATTTAGGACTAAATAATAGTCTTCGTTTAGCATTTACAATTCAAAGCAATGTCTCTGATTTTATTCTAAGTATATATTTGTCGCTGGTCCAAACATTTGTTTCTATTATCACCCTGTATGTGTTTGTATGTATGCGTGTGTATGTGCATGTGTGTGTGTTTGCATGGAGTTGTTCTTACTTTCTTCATGTATTTATATGACATATTTTGATTTACCTGTACTATAACATTCACAGTAAAATATCGAGATGTTAAAGTTATATTATGTTATGATATATATATATACATACTTTGTATACTAACATATAAATTATGCCTACTAACATCATATATTGTAAAGTATGGAGCAGGATGACCTCGACCTGCACATACCTATGGACTAGGTGAATAAAGGTATTGTTTTTTATTTTAAAAAAAACATTTGTCAAGGAAAATAAAAATGTTATGACTTATAATGTTAACATTAAATTTCATTTATCGCAGCAAATTGAATGTCAAATAAGGATAAATTACTTTTTTTTTCAGGGAACTATTTTATTAATCGTAGTTTGCATTCTATTTTGTTTAGTTCGGTTATAAGGGGCGGTTCTTCGTTCCGATAAGAAAACAGCTGTGCGTGATATTTCTCTTAGAATGGCAATACAATGCATGTTAAACAAAAACAATATAAAGGAATAATGTAAATATAAGGATTGAATTTAATTTTGGTTGCGCGCGCTTCGTGGATAATTTGCCAGTTTTACCATTGCGTTCATAATCACATGAGCGCAACCAAATTTAAATTCAATGCTTAATTGACTACAAAGTGTTCCAGAAGTACGGAGAAGAAATTCCTACAAACACGATGTACATAAATACAACAAAATTGCCACATAACCATACAAGACATTGCTGTTTGCATGGAATATACTCAGTTCAAGCTTTAATACGAATATGCATATATACATGAAATTTTTTTTTTTTGGGGGGTGGGGGTGGGGCTGGGGGTTTACGGCAACTCAACACAATATGGTAATATTAATATCGTGCCGTTTTCAGATGTTGACGATATAGAGTTGGCAATCAATGTTAACTAAATTGTGTCATATAATATTTGTTTATCTCTTTTAAGTATTGGACTAATGTTTGGAAAAGTTCCTTTAATGCATTTACTTTGAAATATCTATTGCGAATACCCCCGAGTTCTTTGCATTTAATAAGCATATGTTTGACAGTAAACATGTTTATCGCAATGCATGCAATTAGGTGATACTTCTCTTTTTAGAAGGTACACATGTGTTAATCTGGTATGTCCTATTAGGCAGCAAGTTAATACGATTTGATCAGTCGGTTAGAAAGAGTGAAATATCTTGCTGAATCAAGACTGGGCTCAAATTCATGTAGTTTTGTTCAGGGTTGCCTCGTTCCAAATTGCTTGCCATTCTAATTTTATCAGTTTATTAGTTGCTGGTTTAAAATCACCATTACCTGTTAGTAAATGAACATCTGGAGTACTTCTGACACCCGAGCCATTTATTTTAATAAGTGCGGGGAATAACATGGTTTTGTTTTGTTGCACGGAATTAGATGTCCTATGGTTCTCGGTAGGTTCAGCATGTGTAGTATTATGTAACTTTATATTGCAGTATTCTCGCCGAATGCAGCCTATCATATGCATAGCTCCATTCCGCTTGTATTATTGCCTTATTTTCCACACACAAAAATACGTAAATCCGTATATAGCCTTTGAATTTGTTAACGATACATATGTTTTAGAAACAATATTGACGGAATCAAATCGTTCTTTTTTTTAGCTAGAGCTGTGCGAAATTCTATGCGGAAAGAAAGGCCTATTCTTACAAGAAAGATAAGTGGCACAGAAAAAGGCAAAAGTTGTAAGTTTCATTATATGTGTAATTGTATTCTATATGCATCATTATTCTCGTTGATATGTACTCAATCGTGTGAAGGGTCAAATTCCGCGTACAATTACACATATAATGAAACTTACAACTTTGGCCTTTTTCTGTGCCACTTATCAAAACAAAACAACGTGATTCCCCAGTGATAACAGCTACTAAAATATTAAATTAAGCTGGGTTTTTTTAGCATTTAGTTTGTAAAAGAAGTGTACCGGTGTTAAAATGATCCATAGTAGCTGTAGCTTGTATGAAACCTTTTGCATGTACATAATTGAGGCGTGTCGTGGGACAACCTGGCTTAATGCATGTGCGTAAAGTCTCGTCCCGGATTAGCCTGTGCAGTCCGCACAGGCTAATACAGGACGACACCTTCCGCCTACAGTGGATTTATGTTTAGAAGAGACATCCTTGAAACAGAAAATACCTTAAAAGCGGAAAGTGCCGTCCCGGATTAACCTGTGCGGACTGCACGGCTAATCCGGGACGACACTTTACGCACATATATTAAACCCGGTTTTCCCACGACGCGCCTCATATATTTACTGTATGCATTCTACAAATTTACGATTTTTTTTGCATTACGAATATACACGTATGCAGCGTGCGAACAAAGAAAACAAAACAGTTCTTATAGTAACAAATGATGCTTTTTTGAATTCTTGGCTTCACATTATGTTCGAAGTATCAATATAGCCATGCTGAACAATACACATCAGTTTTATTATTTATTACAATTTCCAGAATTATTTCTGATAAAAATTTCAGATTTTGATGGATAAGATGTTAATGTAGGTTTGTTATGATATTTTGTATACCGCAAATATCGTTTTTATCAAACAATGAGGTCTGTTTACATAACGGTTGATATAAATTACTACAATTATATCGCATTCATTGCCTTTCCTCCGATGAATTCTATCATTCCAAAATAAATGTTATATCAAGTATTTATCCAAATCATATTTTATTTACCATAACTGCAAATAAATATGTTGCAAATATCGTGTATATAATTATGTTTTATACCGCGTTTAGTTTGGCGTGTTGACTTACTAGCTTTCATAACTTTTTTTCTAAAGAAGCGATCTCGCATTCCATGAACTTGTGTAAATACGATTTTATAACACAAAAAGTGGCATTTATAACACAAACAGTGGCATTTATAACACAAACAGTGGCATTTATAAAATTATAACATGACACGCGCAGAGTTTTCTATAGACAAAGAACAATTTTCACCGTTGTTAAACTATCAATAAACAACCCGAAAAATATAGTTCCGAAACTCCGAAATTGTTATTGTAGAATGTTGTCAGGTCATGTTATAATCGAAATAATTTTTGCATTATCGTTATTTATCGGCTTATAAACACCGATTTGTCTTTCTAATGCGGTATATTAAAACGTCCTCGTGGTTTAATTCCTACGCATCTTAACTCAAAAGCGTGGTTTATTAGCCGATAAACAGCTCTAAATCGAAAATTATTTCTTACATAAAAAAATAAAGGAGATTACCGGTACCATATGTTTCGATTTTAAATGGAAAAGAAGTAAAGAAGAACCTTTGGTCTTGAACGTATATAACGCTAGTTTGTTATCTCATCACAAAATAGTACAGCCGATGTTACACGCACAGCACCATTAAACGATGCGAAGGTCAGATTTTAAGTTATTTTGTCCATTACATTTGCTTCGTTTAAACATATTTGATATGAAAACGCTTATGTACACACTTTAAAACCCGTGCAGTGAATTGCTTAAGATAAAAACAAACCTGTTTTAATTTTGTTTTTACTAAGGAAACAAATAATCGGTAGCAACATATAAGTATGTATATTCGTTTTATAGTCTGTTAAAGCCGCAGTCCATAGAATATAATTAGATTCATCTTAAATTGGCATTATTTCTAATGAACGTTGATGACGTTTATTCAACTAAAACTTGCTTCTTATAAACGAAACGCATTTTATAATGTCTATGTTCGAAAACGCTTGGTACGAACGGAATGTACACTAAATGTACACGCTGATCCACTCCAGAGGCATCACCAGCTATCGCATACAGATAGTTGTACGATAAAAAGTTTCCAAAACGTTATTATTTTACCGATTTCAATGCGGTTTTTTTGCATTTTTATTGGTAAGATGTTCATAAGAAACGATTTCTGCAAAGTTATGTTTTATTAATATATTTCTGGACTGCTGCTTTAATGTATTTGTTTTCTAGTTCGTTAATTACCTCCGACAAGGAAGTACTGTTGTGCCGGCGTTGGTTTGTCCGTGTGTCTGTCTGTTGCCGGGCCCGGATAGCTCAGTTGGAAGAGCGCTAAACTATCAATCCGGGAATCGTGAGTTCGAACCCCAGCCCGGCCACATAACTTGTGTGGGGATTGGTCGTAAAACTATTTCTACGACCATCCTCCCCTACCTCTGATTCAAGTAGGGCAGTTGTCAGTTACTGACATAGGTATGTGCACTTAGTGCTGGTGGTAAACCGCTAAGCTTGCCCAGGAAAAGTGTGAGTAGGTTAAATTACCACAATGATATGACTGAAATACTGTTAAAAACGGCGAAAAATCCCAACAAACAAACACATGTGTCTGTCTGTTTGTTCGCAACTTTACGAAACGGTTTTGAACCGATTTGCATGATCATTTGTACTGGTACGGTTGGAAATTGGCCAATGAACAAACGATTTGAATTTGGTGTTGATCCATTACCGTCTGGATCCACGAATTAATTGGCAGGTAGCGCGCATTGCCACATTATTCTGTGTTAATCATTAAAAGGACTTGTTCACAGGTTTTCGTATTTTAAAAAAATATCATTTAATGCCTCAATTGCTTAACAAAAGAAGTTGGACTGACCAAACACAAACATTATAAAGAAAAAAATCATTCAAAACCACGTCCGCCTGGATCAAAAATCTGCCACTGTAACCACCAGGCTACTTCTAACTGCCGATCATTGTTGTGAATTGTTAATGCTATGGAAGTTGTTTTCCAAAATACCGACGAAAAGAGTTACAAACGCTTTATAATCGTATCCATTTCAATTGACGATTTTTCATAAACGACACTATATGTCCAAAATATTTGTGTCAGTAGTGTGATTTCGCTTGTTAATATATTCACATGTAATGCATTTTTCTTTTTCGGATCCATGTCAAAAAATGAAATTTGTCCATTTGCAAATCTGGGAACAGGTCCCTTAAAGTTGTACGACAAATGGATAAGCTAGCTCTGCGCTCACCGAGTGGTTTATAGTTATTTGTACGACAAATGGATAAGCTGGCTCTGCGCTCACCGAGTGGTTTATAGTTATTTGTACGACAAGTTCACAGAGTGGTTTATAGTTATTTGTACGACAAATGGATAAGCTGCCTCTGCGCTCACCGAGTGGGTTCTAGTTAGTGTATGTTATGGTATGTTAAGCTCTTGCATATTGTTCAGTAGTTTGAACATTACATACTTTTAGGTAAATGTATAAATGTTTGTTAAATATGTTTGAACTGAACATTACTTTACATTAGGTAAATGTATGCTAAATATGTTTGAACTGAACATTACCTTACATTAAGTAAATGTACGTTATATATGTTTGAACTGAACATTGGCTAACATTAGGTAAATGTATGTTAAATAAGTTTGAACTGAACATTGCCTTAAATTAGGTAAATGTATGTTTAATATGTTGAGCTGAACGTTAGCTAGCATTAGGTAAACGTATGTTAAATATGTTTGAACTGAACATTAGGTAACATTAGGTAAATGTATGTTAAATATGTATGAACTGAACATTAGCTAACATAAGGTAAATGTATGTTAAATATGTTTGAGCTGAACATTACCTTACATTAGATGATTGTATGTTAAATATGTTTGGGTAAATGAATGTTAAATATGTTTGAAAGTGTAATTGCATTATTTTCAAATATATACTACTATTCGAATATAATGTATAACAATTGCTACATCGGTATTCCTCTTTCACCGTAAACGCCATTATGGGAATCCTAGTTGTTTCCCAAAGTAGTTGTTACCGGTGCAAGTTAGATAACCACATATTTCAATTCATCAAAAAGCAATGTGTGTTGTCTCCCTTTGATCTGTTTGACAAATAAGTACATGTATACCAGTGTTAATACAAATGGGCATCTGTATTGCGTTGTCAGTGTATGCTCGGTAGTTATGTAGTAAATAAAATAAATTATGCTATGAATTACATTAATTATTATACAACAAACTATACAGGCTTCATATATGTATATACTCGTTGATTGAAATGTATTGTAATGCAAATCTTATACCACGTTATTAATTTAATATGAAAAATACGCGGATTTCTTGAAATGCACTGAATATTGTTGTGCTATAATGTCTGATGAGGATCGTTGATCTTAATTCGATGAATTGCATCAAGGAAATACCTAACTGCGTTCTGGGCCCATATTTATAAAGATTCTTAAGCCATTCTTAACTTAAGTTGAACATAAGTCAAAATTATACTGTGTTTAAAACACTATGCTTTGAAACATTTGCATGACTAATGCTAGATATTAATACACTTTGAATTATATTGCAAATTATGTGTCAAAATCTTCCAGAAATACATTACTTTGTCAGAAAATCCAATAACTGAATTTGAGAATTAAAAAAAAAAAATCTTAATTTTCGACTAAGATTCTTTATAAGTACCAGCAGCCCTGATATTGGATGATTACCATCGGGTTTGGTGTTCTGAATTGCAATTTGTAAAGAACCTGATAGTGTTCCCATATCTGAAGATGGCGTGTGGAACTGATGAATTAAATTTAAGTAAAGGATCTAGGGTTGTTAAAAATATCTTTATCTTATGGCTTCTGGTGATACAGCTCAAATTTCACTGACATCTATATCCAGAGTCATGGTCTACGTTTGTTATCTTGCGCACATGCTACACGACGATGCTCTGTAGGATCATATTTTTCACAAATAATATTTTTCACAAATCATATTTTTCACACACCTATGAGGAATATGATCTGATTTGTTACATTTTTACGTGTGAGGAATGTGATTGGCCGAAAACGTTGGTATGCGTTAGGACCACTAAAGAATATGATTTCATTACATATCAAAAACTGGATGCGATCACAAACTTCACAGAAAATGTGAAGAACAAGACTGTGATGTGTGAATAATAAGATCTCAATTTTCACACCTGTGAAGAATGAGATCCTATTTTTTACATCTGTGAAAAATATTATTTGGTAAAACTATGGTCCCACATTGCTCGTTCATAATAACCGTTACCAACGAAACTGTCGTAACATTGGAGACGGCATAATTGTGACTGTGTCGTTGGTAGAATATGATTTGAAACTATGTGTTAACATACATACATATATATCAATCGTATAGTGTCATTCATAATTCTTTGGTGATATTGTTTACAATATTTTAAGTGTCTATTTAACTATGTATACGAGATCTTTTTGAAAATGAAATATCTTGCTCTGAGAATGAATCATTTGAACTCATTACAAACGCGTGTTCAGAATACCTGGTTTATTATAATCACTTAACATTATCATCAATTAATATATAAATTAATATATAAATGGAGGTACAAACATACATTGTTAATTGTGATCAATTTTCTAATCAAACCACTGTACGCCAGCCACGTGTTCCGGAATTTCCGAAACACGGAATACCCGGAATAGTGAAAGTCGGTCAATTAACATAAGCTAAGCAGTGTGTGTATAAACATTATGCAGCTTCGGAGAAAAAGGAAATCACTTGAACACCCAGTGCTTACTAGCCGAGGGAAAATCAACGAGCGTACAACCATTGCAGTGTTGTAGTCTGCTCTTATGTACTGTTGTGATTTGTGAGGATTTCAATGTTAATTAAAGAGACTGAATTCCAGATTATCCAATCGTAAAAAAAAAAGAAAGAAACTATCTTTCTTAAATCAGTTGCTTGCGGGTTGTGGAAAGTGCGAGCTTATTCAATTTCTATTTTCAATTAAGTATACAGTTTATGACAGTATTTTATCCTGCTCTATACAAATAGTGATGGTTTTAAGCATATTTAATCGTTTAGTCATAACTACAAGAAACGCATGTGTATGCCCATCTGGAGTTCTGTATCTTTAAATCGAATAAGCATTCTCTTTTTTAGTCGTTTAATTTGAATTGCGATGCTATCAGGTTACTCTTTATTTACATGTGTATGCATCATGAATTAATCTGGACCATGTGTGAGATTTGGGCGCCCGTAAACCCCAATACTTTGAATTTAACCGTTTCAATGACCCCAGTTTTATTTATACTTTGTGTTTGCGTTTGTTACGTGTTTCTGTTTTGTGCTGTGTTGTTTTGGCTATCGGTCACAAGGACCTTGTGCTGCTAATAACAGTTCTCTACTGCTGATACAGCTAAAGTTTCACTGTGATTATATTGTTATTTATGTACACATTGAATATCAAACTCGCAGCGGTTGCCTCCACTATCGATAAACGGTAAACACTGTCATCACATGTAAAATCCTTCCAAATCTGGAAGGATTACGTATTTGTAACTTTTACTTAAATCATGCAATTCAGTGAAATTTTCTACATAATTGGGCTTTGTATATATCGTTTGTAGTCAATAACGAAAAACGGCAAAGAAATTAACTAATTAAAACCATAAGTAATAAAAAGAACATTTGAATCGATCATCATCATGTGGTTTATTATGACGGCAGGGATTTGATTAGAGCTATGCTCGGAACCAGTCCAATCTCTGCGCGGAGTATGATTGAATATGTAAATATTGTAGGTCGCATGACGCTTACTCATCAATATTTACTTGGAAAGTTCTGATAACTGACAGTGTATTACGGCTGTCAAATGTCTTCTGTTATCATTTTCATTATGGAGATAATAAAGGAACATCACTTAGCGACTGTAAACTCAAACATGTACTATAACTTTGACGACCTTTGTTGTTTTAATATTACTTTAATAATTATATCTTACATAATGGCTTAGGTCGTGAAACCCTATTAAGACTATTGATTTGACGATTTTGCAAAGAGCATTACGTTCGCGAATGGTGACAAACATCTACGTAAATTCGTTGAAATAGTTTATGCTAGTATCTTGCTCAAAAATAAACATGTGTTAGTATAATCTGTTAGAACTCATGTTCCTTATCCTCGCGTAAAACCTCTATTGTCGTGCGTTAAGCATATCACATGTAACTGTAGCCCTCTGACGTCGTCCGCGACTACCAGTCTCTGCATCTAGACGGTGATCAGGATCACCACTAAATTAAAATGTGGCGCGTCGTGAGAAAACCGGTCTTAATCCCATGTGCGTAAAGTGTCGTCCCGGATTAGCCTGTGCAGTCCTCACAGCTTAATCCAGGACGGCACTTTCCGCTTTTATGTATTTTCTGTTTCAAGGAAGTCTCTTCTAAACATAAATCCACTGTAGGCGGAAAGTGCCGTCCTAGATTAGCCTGTGCGGACTGCACAGGCTAATCCGGGACGACACTTTACGCACATGCATTAAGTCCGGTTTTCCTAAAATAATTGGCCCATATCTAACATCACCAGAAAATTTCATGCAAATCGGTTAACAACGTTTGGCGTAAGGTTGCTGACAGGACAGACAAACCAACGCCGGCAAAACAAAACTTCCTTGGTGGTGAGAAATAGTGCATTCATAAAAAGCGGTCACAGACATAATATTGATCACTCGATTATAGCTTTCAAGATGAGTAACATGGGATTCCGAAGTTAGATAAAGTAGTAACAATTGAATTCATATCGTTTTATCGTTTTAGTCAAACAAATTACAAACAAAGGATTTAAAAAGCGATCAGACACCATGGCAAAGAAAACATATACTGTAATTCGTTTTATATAGGTGTGTTGGTCTTACATGCTAATACTTTCAGCAACATACCAATGACTTACAGCAAACACGTCAAACTAGCATAATATATAAGGCGTGTCGTGGGAAAACCGGACTTAATTCATGTGCGTAAAGTGTCGTCCGCCTACAGTGGATTTATGTTTAGAAGAGACTTCCTTGAAACAGAAAATACCATAAAAGCAGAACGACACTTTACGCGCATGAATTAAGCCCGGTTTTCCCACGACACGCCGTAATTATATATTGAGTTGCATATGAAACCACATAATGTATAGTGTTGTACTTATTGTGGCGACATAAGCAGTGTAAACTCAAAAGATTGTGTATAGATCTATGTCTATGATATGTTGATATGCCACAAACGTTTTATAACATGTGCAACATTTTATAAGACAAGTAGAAGTCATTTTATCAGCGTCATAAAGTTAGAAAAATATTGGAGATTGGAGATTGGATATTCGAATCTCCAATATACATGTAGAACAGTATATTGGTGATTCGAATATCCAATATACATGCACAGAGGTAGATTGGATATTCGAATTATAACATACAAAATACTCATTAGTAGAAGAAGTCAAGCCTATAATGCAAACCAGAGACAGAAAGTCTCTAGGAATAATATTGACATGTAATTTCGAATCTCCAATGTAAGTGAAAAATGTATATTGGACATCCGAATCTCCAATGTACATGTAGAAAGGTATATTGGATATTCTAATTATTACACTTGAATTGACCACTAACATACAAAACTAGTGTACCTATGGCAAAACAGAGAGCTGCAATGACTGACAATCTGTTCATCGCAAATTTCTCGCCCAGTTATGCCCGCGGAGGTCGATGCCTACTGGCCAGTGTGTGAACTAAATTGCTCGCGCGAATTGTAAGTTTTCAGTGTGTCTTGCCTTGCTTTTTCTCAAGAATTTTCATTTCGCCAAGTCGACAAATGTCACAATTACCCGACCTGCAGGCAGATTGGACATTAAGAGTGTTATATTAGAATATCCAGTCTTCAATTGTCCCCAAAATGTATATTGAAGTTAAAAAAATGTTTATTCGAAATCGTATATTTAGGTTAGCATATTTAATGTCTGATCCACGACCGTGTCCCTGCAATCGTCAGACTTATCTGAGGTTACCAAGCGAACATTGGGGATCGGACTTGCGCTGACCCTTTCAAACGACACCTCGTTCAATCCGATCATATCCCGGGGGGGGGGGCTAAGATACGGGCCCAAGAAGTTCTTCCCCGGGCCTGGCATTTGCATGCAGAGTATTCGAGTTAATAACAGTGGAATATTCGAATCTAAAATCTCCAATATCCGAAAATGGTGTAGATTGGAGATTCAAAATTGTTATTTCGAATATCCAACATCCGAACAAAATGTATATTGGAGATTCAGAATTGTAGATTCAAATTTCCAATCTCCAATATCAAGAAAATATATATTGGAGATTCTAAATTGTTTTTTCAAAATCATATATTTAGGGGAACAAAATCAATGTTTGATCCGTCGTACTTATTTAAGGCTACAAAGCGAACATTGGGGATCGGACTTGCGCTGACCTTTCTAACGACACTTGGTTGAGCCAGATCGTACCCCGATAGGCGAAGATACGGGCCCGAGAAGTTCTTCCCCGGGCCTTGACGCGAGCAATGGCTTGTAAAAAAAGCCCGGTTACATGGCCGGCATTTGCCGGCAGAGTGTTCTAGTTAATGACAGCGGTATATTCGAATCTCCAATCTCCAATATCCAAAAATGATGTAGATTGGAGATTCAAAATTATAATTTCAAATCTCCGATATACAAAGAAAATGTATTTTGGAAATTCAAAATTTTAAATTTGAATGTCCAATCTCCAATATCCCCCAAAACATGTATACTTGTCAAAAATCGTATATTTAGAGTAAGAAAGGCAGTGTCTGATCCACGACCGTGTCTCTGCAAACGTCTGACTGATCTAAGGCTACCATGCGAACATTGGGGATCGGACAGGCGCTGACCTTTCAAACGTTCAGCCCGATCGTAGCCCGCGCGGCGGAGATACGGGCCCAATAATTTCTTCCACGGGTCTGGACGCGAGCAAACTAAGTGCTTGCAAAAAGGCATGATAATTCCGGCCGGCAGTTTGCCTTGCAGTGTTCGAGTAAATGCCAATGGTATATTCCAATGTCCAATATCCAATATCCCCAAAAAGTGTAGATTGGAGATTCAGAAATGGAAATTCGAATGTCCAATCTACAATATCCAAAACAAATGTAGATTGGAGATTCGGAATGGACATTCGAATTTACAATATCTAATATCCAAAAAATGTATATTGGGATTCAGAATTGCTTATTCAAAGAATCGTATATTTACGGTAGCAAATTCAATGTCTGATCCACGGTCATATCTCCAACCGTTGGAATGATCTGAGGCTACCGAGCGAACAATTGGGATCGAAAAGCGCTGACCTTTCAAACGACATCTCGTTCAGCTCGATCGTAGACCGCGCGGCGGAGATACGGGCCAGAGAATTTCTTACTCGTGTCTGGACGCGAACAAACTAATGGCTGGCAAAAAGGCATGGTAATTCCTGCCGGCATTTTGCTTGGCAGTGTTCGAGTAAACGCCCATGGTATATTCGAATGTCCAATATCCAATATTCCCCAAAATGTAGATTGGAGATTCAGAACTGGAAATTTAAATGTCCAATCTCCAATATTCAAAACAAATGTAGATTTGAGATTCGGAATGGAAAATTCGAATGTCCAATTTTCAATATCCAAAACAAATGTAGATTAGAGATTAGGAATTGTAAATTCGAATTTCCAATAGCCAATATCCAAAAATGTATATTGCAGATTTAGAATTACTAATTCAAAGAAAGACGTTCGGCTTGGTGGTTGCGATGTACTATCAGTAACACTTTGTCATTTTAATGCATAGTAGATCATCTCATCCGTGGGACTTACACCCCCCAGTGGCGATACTCTACCAGTAACACTAAGCCGTTTTTGAAAATAACAGTTTACCTCTTCAGCGAGACCGAAACCACAGGTACACTGTACGTACGAGTAGTCTCCCTTAGACCACTACCAGACCACGATCACATTCATGACGTTAGTGTAACTATCTACACAGCGGGACTGACAACCCCCAGTATGCTCCCGCAGCTTCGTACCAGAGAGCTCGGCTGGCTGCGAGAGGCATAGCGCAAACGACGGACAGTGGTGGCGATTTTCTACCAGTAACACTTAGCCGTTTTTATGCATTTTAGTGCATCTTTTCAGCGGGACTGACACCGTACCACACTGGCGCTGACCTTTCACACGACACCTCATTCAGCCCGATCGTAGCCCGCGCGGCGGAGATACGAGCCCAAGAATATCTTCCACGGGTCTGGACTCGAGCAAACTAATGACTTGCACAAATTCATGGTGATTCTGGCCAACACTTTGCTTGGCACTGTTCGAATAAACGCCAATGGTATATATTAAATATCCAATATCCCCCCATAATGTAGATTGGAGATTCAGAACTGGAAATTAAAATGTCCAATCTCCAATATCCAAAAATAATGTAGATTGGAGATTCGGAATTAGAAATTCGAATGTCGAATATCCAATATCCAAAAAAAATGTAGATTGGGGATTCGGAATTGGAAATTCGAATGTTCAATATCAAATACCCAAAACAAATGTACATTGGAGATTCGGAATTTTAAATTCGAATTTCCAATATCCAAAAAAAAGTATATTGCAGATTCAGAATTAGTTATTCAAAGAACGACATTTGGCTTGGTGGTGGCGATTTACTACCAGTAACACTTTGTCGTTTTTATGCATAGTAAATCATCTCCTCAGCGGGACTGATATCACCCAGTGGCGATACACTACCAGTAACACTGAGCCGTTTTTGCATATAACAGTTTACCTGTTCAGCGGGACCGACACCCCGGGTTCCCGGTAAGTACGAGTAGTCTCCCTTAGACCATTACCAGACCACGATCACAATCACGACGTTAGTGTATCTAACTCCACAGCGGGACTGACAACCGCCAGTGCCCTCCCGCAGCCCCGTCCCCGAGAGCTCGGCTGGCTGCGACAGGCCTAGCGCGAACGACGGGCAGTGGTGGCGATTTTCTACCAGTAACACTAAGGCGTTTTTATGCATTGTAGTGCATCTCTTCAGCGAAACTGACACCGTACCGCTGACCTTTAAAACGGCACCTCATTCAGCCCGATCGTAGCCCGCGCGGCGGAGATACGGGCCCAAGTGTTCCAATAAATGCCAATGGTATATTCGAATGTCCAATATCCAATATTCCCCAGACATGTAGATCGGAGATTCAGAACTGGAAATTCGAATGTCAAATCTCCAATCTCCAAAACAAATGTAGATTGGAGATTCGGAATCGAAAATTCGAATGTCCAATATCCAGTATCCAATATAAATGTAGATTGGAGATTCGCAATTGTAAATTCGAATTTCTAATATAAAAAAAAATGTATAGTGCAGATTCAGAATTACTTATTCTAAGAAGAAGGTTCGGCTTGGTGGTGGCGATTTACTACCAGTAACACTTTGTCGTGTTTATGCATAGTAGATCATCTCCTCAGCGGGACTGACACCCCCCAGTGGCGATACACTACCAGTAACACTTAGCCGTTTTTGAATATAACAGTTTACCTGTTCAGCGGGACCGACACCCCGGGTACCCGGTACGTACGAGTAGCCTCCCTTAGACCACTGCCAGACCACGATCCCATTCATGACGTTAGTGTATATATCTCTACAGCGGGACTGACACCCCCAATTGTCCTCCCGCAGCCCCGTCAGCGGGAGCTCGGCTGGCTGCGAGAGGCCTTGCGCGAACGACGGACACTGGTGGCGATTTTCTACCAGTAACACTGCCGTTTTTATGCATTGTACTGCCTCTCCACAGCGCGACTGACACCTAACCACACTGGCGCTGACCTTTCAAACGGCACCTCATTCAGCCCGATCGTAGCCCGCGCGTCGGAGATACGGGCCCAAGTGTTCGAGTAAATGCCAATGGTATATTCGAATGTCCAATATCCAATATCCCCCAGACATGTAGATTGGACCTCAGATAAGTCTGACGATTGCAGGGACACGGTCGTGGATCAGACATTGAATATGCTAACCTAAATATACGATTTCGAATAAACAATTATTAAACTTCAGTATACATTTTGGGGACAATTGAAGACTGGATATTCTAATATAACAATCCTAATGTCCAATCTGCCTGCAGGTCGGGTAATTGTGACATTTGTCGGCTTGGCTAAATGAAAATTCTTGAGAAAAAGCAAGGTAAGACTCACTGAGCAAGTTAGTTCACACACTGGTCAGTAGGAATCGACGGCCGCGGGCATAACCGGGCGAGACATTTGCAATGAACATATTGTCAGTCATTGCAGCTCTCTGTTTTACCATAGGTACACTAGTTTTGTCTGTTAGTGGTCAATTCAAATGTAATAATTATAATATCCAATATACTTTTCTACATGTACATTGGAGATTCGAATGTCCAATATACATTTTTCAGGTACATTGGATATTCGAAATTGCACGTCAATATTTTTCCTAGCGACTATGCTGTCTCTGGTTTGCATTATAGTCTTGACCTCCTCTACTAATTAGTATTTTTTATGTTATAATTCGAATATCCAATCTACCTCTGTGCATGTATATTGGATATTCGAATCTCCGATATACTGTTCTACATGTATATTGGAGATTCGAATATCCAATCTCCAATCTCCAATATTTTTCTAACTTTATGACGCTCATTTTTCCATGTGTTTTTTTTTGTATATTTTACACTTCATTGTATATTTTATATAGTTAGAGTGTATTGATTTGATTTCTGTTTGTTTTATGGTAAGAATGTTAATGCTGTTGTTTTTAAATAATATACTTATGAAAACATTCATTATTTTTTAAATCTCCTAAGTATACCATTATATATTTACGTAGTCATATATTTATGTAATGTCATATGTGTGTAGTTGGTTTTTCATGCATTTGAAAGAATTAATGGCTGAAAGTAACAAAAAAAATAATTAAAGTTACACACAACTAAAGGACATTTAAAAGTCACTTCTCTCTTTAATGCAATCGCAATATATATGATTCATTAGTCGACCAGTATCTACCTTGTATACTAAACAATCATATCAGTAAACTGATAGGTGTACATTTTTTAAATATACTTGTATGAGTATTTCGTTTATACCCAAGTGTATTCATATCAGATATCAGTTGTTGAATTATCTGCATAATATTATTTCGAATGATGAATGACCCTCTCTAAATTCAATACAGTTACTGGCATAAGTATGTGCACTAAGTACTGGTAAACCAGCTTACCCAGGAAAAGTGTGAGTAGGTTAACTGACTGCCGTTATATGACTGAAATACTGTTGAATACGGCGAAAAATCCAAACAAACAAACTAAATTCAATACGGGAACAACATCTGTAACAATCATCACGAGATTGAATAGCTGATTAAACATGTACAACGTGTTTTAATTCTACTACTCTGGTTTGCATCTAGCCATTGAGTAATTAAATGGTAATTAAATTGAATCATATTCTCTTTTATTGCTGTTAAATTTGAATTGCGATGCTATGAGGTTAATTTTTATTTTCACTTGCATGTTTTGTGAATAATTCTGGGCCAAGTGTGAGGTTCGTGGGCACATAGCGCGGTTTAAACCCCCAATGCTTTGCATTGACCGTTCCCCAGTTTTATTCACGTGTGTTTTGTGTTTGTTATGTGTTTTTGTGATGTCCTGTGTATTGTATTTGGCAACTGGCCACTTGCCATGAATAAAGGACCTCGGGCTGCTAATAAGAGTTCTCTCCTGCTGTCGCAACTGGAGTTTCGCTTTGTTAATATTTTAATATTTAATGTCATTTGTCGCCGCAATCTTATATGAAAAGTGCCTACTACCATTTCAAGAAGTCCCAGTCTTTATTACATGTAGTTAGTTTGGAATACACTTAACGATTATTTTTTAAAACTTATATATACATTTATTAACAAAGTAGACAAAACAAAACACAACAAATTCTATATGCATGCTGTATATGTTTGCATTAGCGCGATAACGAAGATGCATTACTGGACTTTGCCAAATGTGCTTACAATATTTGTTGCAATAAATACACAACAGTAAATTTAGTTAAATAAATAATAATAATGATGAATTCGTGGATTCCTGTTAAACCCATTATACATACACCATAGGAGCAACAAGACGACATATCGCCCTTTGAACGCAAGGAGGTGTCATCAGTATATTTTCAAAGAAGGCTGTTAGCTGATTCTGGCTTCCCATGGTTTTATCTCTGCATTGCAACGACATGTGAACGGCGTGTGGTCCTAACTGATACGCAACAGTCATGTGGTGTCAGTGATTACGTAGAAGTGTGAGTCATTATAACGTATTATTAAAGTTGGTTATTGGCAATGTAGCTATCATACTGCACTTAGCACAATTTTCTATACACGGCATTATAGGTTCTGAGTATATATTTAACGTGGCAGTGATCTCCCTATTTGATTAAAATAAAAAGAACGTCATCGTCTGGTGAACCTTGCTTTCATGGTCTTGAAAGTGAAAGTAGAAATTTTGAATTTCGCAATGAGACAAATTGCTTTTTCACGATTCGAAAATCAATATTGTTAATCGGGTATGCCTCTAGATTTGATTGTCTTAGTCACTAACAGTCATAGCAATATATTTTTCTACCTTCCGTTGAAAATGTCCATGCTACGAAACTAATCCTAACGTAATAAAGGGAGCACACTGACTTCTTGAGGTATCAATAAACGTTTTTCTAATTCCGCAATTTCAAGAATCTTACATTAGAAAGATCGTGGACTGTAATCAGCTTGACTGGTCTCCAAAACGTTTTTATATGTTACAAATAAGGAAAACGTGTGATAAAAACCCTTACATGTAACATGTATAAAAATAACACTTAAAACATTGAGGCCTATATATCTGAATAATATGCCAATTTTGAGTTTGCAGTTACTTTTAAATAATGCATCAAGACAAACAAGACATGTCTTTAAAAAGACAATCGGCGTTGAAATTAATATTGAGATGTCATTTTTTGCCCTTAATTTAATACAAGAGGACCACGATGATCGGTTACGACCAGTCGCACGTTTTTCGTTCCTGGTAGCGTAACACGACGTCGCGTCAATATGTCAAGCTGCCTATTAACGTTTAAATAAGAAATGTGTATTGTCTTATGTACGAACAAATTTGTATATTACTTCGGATTCTTAAATTTAAGAAAACAAAATCTTAACTTCAATTTCCTACTGTCGAAAACGTATCATCAATAAATATCGGCTCTTACACTGAACAGCAAACCCGTCTGTGTATTTATGAATAGTTGCCAGTGGATAAGACTTACTCGTCAGATATTCACGTCAGAGCATCTGATAATACGGCAAGTCAACTGCCGTGGTTAGTTTATTCCGAGCACGCCTTTTCCGCTTCCGGTCCCTTTCATATTGCATATTAAGTAGCCTTAGCGCCTTAGCGCGTTCTCCGCTCTCCCGACACTTTTGTAAATTTGACTTTGTATCCTCGCTCAAACTCGATGATTCATTTTATTAAGTATTTCCAATTTTACATTTATACTTCTGTTTATCTTTTTTTTATTTTAGCATGCCATTATGTGCGATCAGAATAACGCATAATTTGTCCATTTTTGTCGGAAACCCCCTCCACACCCCACTCCAAAATTAAAATAATCTCCATAAATATGTTCTGATATTGCAAAGCAAAAATTATACTATTTATAACTATATATATTATAACTATATATATGCAACTATAAGAAACAAAGTTCCTAGCGGAAAAAACGCTAGAATGACGTCTACCAAAATTCTTGTTTATATTCTGTATAGGGGACATTTATAAAGGCGCAATACATGAAGAAATCCAAATCATAATTTAATGAAATTTACACACATGACTAAAAACACTATATACTGTTTCATTATAAGATTATATATTAAATGGTGATATGAAAACAAAATTAAAATTGCAATTATTACACACAAAAAAGATAATTATAAAACAAGCATACTTTTCAAGAACATGGGACATTCTAAAGGACGTTAAAAACACCAAAAACATTTAGTTTCATTTTTATTGTGGTGCATTACGTTTTTCCAATTTTTACTTGTGGAATGTATATCTTCTAAAGCATTTCTGAAACATGTTTGTATATTATTTACTCGATAACAGAGGAATTAAAAACGTATTAAATAAATCGGGCGGACATTGTTTGGATTTTTTGTAAAACTGATATAATTAATGTATATAATGTAACGACTGTGGCAATATTTGGAAATCGTTAACCCTGACATGGTCTTGTGGTGAATTATATGTTGAAGTTTAAAAATAAATAACATAAAAAAAATAATAACACGAATTTGATATCCGCTGTATTCTTGCAATTTACAATAAAATGACGTTTCGGACATCGTTAAAGAAAATACACGCATGGTTTAAAAGGTATCTAATTATAATCTGAATAATTGCAAATTCGCCATATTTTAAAAAGAATACACATTCAACATTTTGACCAAAATTCCGTACTTTTAGTCTACATCTTCACTTTAATATCGAAGCATTTGTGAACACCCTGATGTCCCTTAAGTTGGCCAAGACAATTCAACGGACTTTCTTTTTTTGCAAATTTTACCTTATATGAATTTTACTAATCACCATTTTTTTCGCAGTTGAAAACGGAAATGAGGTCTCGGTCTAACATGGACAAAATAGACGTGTATCTTTTTGCGCCGCGGAAATACAGACGACATTTCGTTTCAAACAGAAATTAACTGTTACGCGGGACATTGCAGAATTTGACGTTTGACGATGACTTATGCTTTTCTTGCAATAAATTTACAAAATAATGTATGTTATGAGACTAATCAAAATAAAGCCATTTTTATGTGGATTAATTTGGTATAATTTATAGCAAATTCTTTAAATATTTCGCGTTTTTAAAGATAGTCCGATGGGCGTATTTATAAACTGACGTCATTAACGTGCGACTGGTCTTACGTGACTTCACGGACCCCATATTTTTCGGTCCCTACAAAGGAGACTTTTCAGACCCAAGATTTTTCGGTCCCTACTAAGGAGACTTCTCGGACACTAGATTTTTCGGACACCACAAAAAAAACTTATCGGCCCCAAAATTAATTTGAGATAAACTCAATCATTGTTAATATATGTACCGTGAATGGACCGATATGATACCGCCCCATGTTTCCACCAGTGATACATGAATAAGCTAAATACTAGTAATTTACGTAAACATAATTGATACGTGAATTTGTAGGGCACATTTAACAAATTAACATTGTCAGAAAATAGTAGCGGGAATGAATGAAAATTATTATATATATATATATCATACAAGTGTACATAGTTATGTTAAATGTTATACTATATGTATCATTAGTATTGCACATTCATAGTGTAGTCATGCTACGCAAATGAAGTTAAAGTAACATGAATAACTTTTCGACGTATTACAAGACTTCTTCCACCACATTTTACTGATAGAAAGATGTTTAACATTTGTATAGATAGAATAAGAAGCTGATAGAAAGGTGCAATTATAAATAATTCTTAATTAAACACAACCACAATTCAAATATAAATTAACATGCGCAGTAAGTTTATAAATTCTCCATTTATTAAAATTCTCGGGTTTATGATTGTCATGACGCTAACTGATGCGTGTGTATTAACACAGCTTTACCGCGCGCTATTTTTAGAAAGATACTTCTGCTGGAGTTGTACCAATTCACGGGGACGACAGTCGGTTACAGCGTATTTTTACACAATGATAAAATAATAGGAAATATATGCTCAATCAAATGTGCCAATAATGTTTGTGCTTATTTATCAGAAAATACCAGAATTGTAGCATTGTAATTGCTATTTATAGAGCGCGCCGATTATGTAGGCTAAATAATATAGTTATTTCATTATGTTAATGAATATAACATTCTGATCATGACATTCAATGGGTAACATTGTTCATAATTATGTTCATTTCTAGAGTGTATGTCGAAGATATGTTTATAACTTTATTTTAAGCGCTTATGTAAACAATTATTTAAATTTTAATCACGAAAAGTATGCAACAGTTATTGGTAACGTTAAACCATTGTTTTAAGTTTGCATTCCCTAAAATGAGAAAATTTGCCCGATTCTGTTGGCATTCAATTTTCCCGCTGCATAATTATCACAATAAATCTAGGTCAAAAGTGATCTTAGATAGCTACGCCGAAAAAAAGTATAATCTTGATAATTACAAACTTACTTGAAATACATTTCATTACGCTGAACACTTATACTTCGCGGGAAAGATCCTGTGTACACCAGATCTTAAGTACTGGTCAAAATCTTCCCTGATTAGCATGTCATTTTCATGAACATCTCGATGAGACATGAGGTAGGTGTTTTACTTTGGAGCGCTTGATGTGACTTTTTAGAGTATTGTATTCATTAAGAGCTTCTCGGAGAGCATGACGCAAGCGCAAAAGTTCGTGATCAGTTGCGGAACACTTATCACACCCTGAAAAAGCAAATATACGAAATCAGGCTACTATATTGTCAAACATAACAGAACTTCAGTTGACGTCGCAAATTACAAAACAAACAACATATTGGCATAACATTTGTGCGTATAACACAAAGCCACGATTCACGATCTAAAACAAATAGTGCACAATAATACTCACACTAATATATTGACTTAATATAATAAATATATAAACAACAAAATAGTTTACTACTTATACACGATAATGCACTCATGACATACTGATTATATATGTGAACGTACGTTCTTATACTACAAATAGATGTACAGTACATGTATATAACTGAAATATCATTCGGTATCGTTGACTGTTGTTTCGAAGTTGTAGAACTGCCATTTTAGGTAATTAATATTTATTGTTAGCACATACCTGTACTGCACATGTCGATGCTTATTTCACTGTTTTGGTTCACCTTGCGAATCAAAGATATATTCCTTTGGCGTATATACCCCTGTAGTATGGGATTAACACAACCCATGATCTGCAAACATCTTTGACAACGCTTCATCATAACCATCTTTCTTAACCACGTATGACACTCTGCAATGTTTTACTCACGGATATACACTCTACATATAAAGTTTTATCTTA
Source organism: Congeria kusceri (assembly GCA_027627225.1). Lineage (NCBI taxonomy): Eukaryota > Metazoa > Mollusca > Bivalvia > Myida > Dreissenidae > Congeria > Congeria kusceri. The sequence continues at coordinate 27,350,429 of CM051024.1, forward strand.
TTAATATGTTATTAAATGACAAACAATCTTAAGTTTATGATGAAATAAAACATACATTTTAGCAGCAATTTAAATATGGATTATTTTTACTATCTGTTGAATTAAATTGGCTAACTATGCATAAAATATGCCAACGTTCATTTGATTTTAATTATATTTTATGAATGATTTGCTAACGATTCACATACAGTTACATTGGTCTTATTTAAATAGTTGGAGTGGAATTGTACATAAGAAAAGCCTACCCCATTTTGTGACAACAATCCGGAATTCGGGAATCCACCTCCGAACAATTGTCATAAGTTTTTGTTTCATTTCGTTAGAGATGTCTTCAAATACAACAACAGTGAGCACACCTAAAAAAGTGTGAAAATGGGTCAAGGTGAAAAACATGTAATCGTTCTAAACCGTTCTAGAAATGAGCACGAACAGCTGTAATTGGTGGTAATCGATCCTCGAGCATTTCAAAGTTGATATCCGACGATTCCAAATTTGACACGCTGCAAACTATTGTTTTGCATAATTTCATGGAATATCTGGAAACAGGTAAAATAAACGTTTCTGCCTGCTTTTGTAACAATTGCGATTGTTGAACCTTTAACATATAATTCTTGAGTTGACAGCTTCACAGTATAACAACTTAAGAAATATATGTCACATTTAAAAGCGAAAACAACAGTGGCAGGATTGCAGCTGATGCAATGTTCATAGACAATGAAGATAATGCATTCAACAACAACAACAACAACAACAACATTTATTAGCATATAAGCATATACATTGCTTTTAGCCAAATGTATTAAAACATAGTGGACGCAATATGTAAACGACACATTAAATACAATTAGTTAATAGCAGGAGCTGAAAGTGTTATATAAATCTGAAATTGTATTAACATACTTTGGTTTACATATCAGTTGTCAAAAGAAGAGTGAAATATGTTATTTGAGTATGTTTTGTACTTAGACAAAGACAGGAGTTTGAAGACGATAAATCAAATTAGTAATACGTTTGTATTTAGGTTAATTATAATGCCAGAATACATTAGCATATTTATTGTTCGTATTGATTATAATTTGTCATCTAGTATTTAGTACACTCGATAACATTCCAAAATTAATAACGAACTTGTTTTGTAGAAAATTTTATGCAGTATAATAAATTCTAAGTAGTACTTATTGTATGTATTCATCTTGTACATTTAAACATATTTGATTGTTTTATTTAAACATATGTAGTGTCTAAACTATTTCTCAGTTCGTTTGCAGTGTAAATATATTTAGCAAGAATAATAATTTCGTTTTTATTTTGAGTTCGCATTAAATTGTCAAATTTGTTCAATGTTGGCCATCTTTGGAAAAACGGTTTTAAACACGTATTTCTAATATCTTTATATACTGGGCAAGTCAATAGGAAGTTCACTTTCTACAACGTTTATATTACAAAATCTGCATTTTCTATTTGCTCGAGTGATATTATTGTATCGCCCTCGCTCTAGCTCTAATTTGTGCGATGACAATCGAAATTTTGTTAATGCTATTTTGTGTTTTCTTGTTTTTACGACATCGAGGTAGCGTTCTAAATTAAAATTGTCCTTGAACCGACAGTATGTGGAAAGTCTTGGTGAATTGTTTATATCGCTATACCAGTGCTGTTTATATTGATCAAATAATCGTTGTTTTATAAGATTGTAAGTATAAGTTTGTTCAGTTTTTTCTGTAAGGGTTTCATGTTCAATCCATATATACGTTAAACCTAGCTGTGCGAGTATTGTTTTTATTTGTGTTGCCCAATTTCTTTGGTTATATGTTATGTTTTGTTCTGTGTCATTATGTAGTAATGTATATGTTATTTTTACAAGGCTATCATTGGTTGATGAAATTAATTTAAACCAATATCTAATCATGTGTAGCTTTCTTATAACTGATAACGGATATCTTCCTAATTCGCCATATAACGCAGATAAGTTTGTTGATTTATTAACACAAAGGATTTTTCTCAAAAATTTCGTGTGAATAATTTCTAACTCTTTTCCTGCATTATAGCCCCAAATTTCGGCAGAATAGTGAAGTACTGGTGTTACTAGTTTATCAAATAGATTTAATTTTTCTTTTGTTGGGAATTCATACTGGTTTATATTACAGAAAAAAGACGGTATAATGCTTTGTTACCGTGTTCCGATATCGTCTGTACTGTTTTATACCAGTTTCCATTTTTAAATAATGTTACACCTAAGTATTTGAAAGATGATGATATTTCCAGTGTTTCTCCATACAGATAGAAATTGTAATTAGAAGGTCGATTACTTTTTTAAAAAATGACTAGTTTGGTTTTATTGGTATTTATTTTGAGTTTATATTGATTACAGTAGCTTTCTATATCATTCAACATTGACTGTAGGGATGACGGGGATGTTGAAAAAAGAGCCTGATCATCAGCATATGATAATAAGAAAATTTTAATATCGTTTATTGTTATAATGCCTTCGATATCAGAATTTATATTATCTATGATGTCATTCACGAACATCATGAACAATATACTCGAACATGGGTCTCCTTGTTTGACATCAGTGTATGAATGTATATATTCTGATATGCGTGTTTGTAATTTGACTGCTGCTTTCACTGAAGAATACATCGCTTTAAGAGCAGATACCATTTTGGTACTCATTTGTTCTGTTATTAATTTTTGCCACAGCAGTGTGCGATTTATGCTATCATAGCATTTAGCATAATCGATAAATATGCAGTATAATTTCTGACCCGAGTTCAGTACCTTATTGATTATACTATTAAGGATGAATATGCAATCAACTGTGCTTTTTCCCTTTTGATAACCAAATTGAAATTTAGATATTTTCTTATTTTCTTCGCACCATTTAGTCAGTCTGTTTAGTAATACTTGAGAATATATTTTTGACAAAATGTTATTGAGAGTTATTCCACGGTAATTTTTTGCAACATTGGGATCGCCACTTTTGATCCCAAAATTCACACATTGCGCTAATAACATATTACATAACTGTCTTTTCTCCCCGAAGATAATCCATGTAAAGCATAAGTAGAAGACAGTTCGCAGCATGCTTACACACGCGAACATTGATTACCATCATTGGGTTTATCACAATGAAAGTATGTTTTATACTCACGTTGATCTGTGATATATATTTTATGGTATAATTTTGAAATATGATTTATGTTGGAGTATTCGTTCTACCGTTGTACAAGCATCGCCTTTCATCTTATTTTTTACCATATTTTAATCTGAATATTTTATCTTAGTAAAACAAAATTTTCTTCAGCAACTTTATGAATACAAACCCGGACCTTTTGTCACTTCTCGAAGATGAACCAGGCTATGCGTCTGCGCAAAAACCGTCGTCAATATGGCTAGGTCGCGTCTGCCGACGGATATCAGTAACAGTTGCAAGTAAAGTATCGGTCTCAAAAGTGTGTACAAAATATCTCGAGAACAATCCAAAGGCTCTAAGCGATCTGTAAAAACGCAATAAAAGAAATACAACTATTTCATAGATTTCAACTAGTGCCAATGCATTTATGTTTAAATTAATCAGTTAAATTCGTTTAAAATACTATTTCTACATGTTTTCTTTTCAAATGTGTTTTCGTGTTCACATATTGTTTGCAGATTTATCAATGCACAATACAATGCAAATTTACACATATTGTTTGCAGATTTATCAATGCACAATACAATGCAAACTTAATAAAATGAGGACCACCTAATTGGATTTTGTGAACAATGCATGTAAATAACCAACCTGTAAATGCGTTTAAGAAAATATTTAGTTGTTCTTTTTTCAGCAAAAACCAGTATTTGCTCATTATATACGCACGATTGGCAAAACATTACTTGCACTTTATTGGTTCACCGTTGTAATGGCATATTATAAATAAACAATACGTTACAAGGTTAAAAGTATGATAGTTGATAAAAACTATGTACACAGTAGTTAAGTGTAAACATGTTTGTCTCAGCTTACATGCACAAAAAATTAGGGTAGGTAGGTAGGGATTTATTTTTTATTGTTATTGTTAAAAAGCATATTCAATATTCAGGCTGAGTTTGCCTACTTTCGTGTTCATTGTGTCAACAAACTTCACAAACAGCGAGCCACAATACACACTGCTAGTATAACAACAAAACATGATGAATATAGTCGATCCCTTCAATACCAGCAGTGGATAATAACAGTGTAAACAATCGTTATTAGTTATTATCACTTTTCGTTTAGGACTCCAGTTACATCCACTGAATCCCTAAGTTATGCTCAGAAAATAAACTACCAAAATAACATAACCAATCTTGTAGCGTGCATTTTAAACTGCCATCGAAACGTAAAAGATCATTGTCATTTCAAATTTAGCTGCATACAATATGTTTATGTCAACATCAAATCACACGTTCATGACCATGGTTTGAACGTTTAAATGCGTAAATGTAAAGCATGTTGGTAACAAAAATGTGAAAATTCTTATAAGGCGTAAAAAAATATGTTTGTTTCAGGTTACCCCACCTACCCTAAAAAAGCCCCAACCCTAGAACATTTTACTGAGTTTATCAGATATGTTTTTGTTTTATTTACTTTTTCCCAATAATTAAATGTTTTCGGATAAATAAGTGTTTTGTTTTGATAACATCCACTTCGTTTACAACGTTTAATTATATTACTGACATGTTTTAAATATTAATTCAGTTTTTATTATCTTCAAGTTTACCATTTACCAAATAAACAAAATCCCTACCGACCAACCCTATTTATTTTCTTTTTTTATTTTTATTTTATTTTGGGGGGGGGGGTATGTAAGCTAAAAAAACACACATTTTTACGCCTAAATAAATACATACCAAACGCCAAGGCCGCTATTTCTTGGTGCTCAACGTCCGACAGTTCGTCAGTCAGATGACATAGTTGATCTTCTGCAATACGTTTGCATCGGTCAGTATTTGTAGAATTCACAACTTCACGTTTATTTCCTATACCTTCAACCTCCTCAGTGTTACTTTGAACATTGGCGTCGCAATGAGTTGTGCTACAGATCGGTATTGTTGATTCTGTATCCATTTCAAAACAGAAATTTGAAAAAAAAGTAGAACGCTTTATTACTATTTATTTATGTACTTTATTCCCGAGATATCAGTCTCACACTTCCACCTACACCACTTTCGCCTAAAATATGTTAGGTTATTGTCGATAGTGCATTTTAATTGTTTTAGACTGTCCCATGACAGGATGTCTGAAGTAAATCAGAAGTGGAAGATATGTTGTTATATACTCATCAACACAGTGACACAATAACCGTGTTTACATATCTGATTGTACCTACTTCGTTATCACGGTCATGTCCCGTTCGAGTATTTAAACGTGATCATAACGTACATGTGGTAAATAATGAAGGCAGATAACGCAAGAGTCTTACTCCACTTTGTTTTAAATAAAACGCACGCAAATTACATATATATTATCATTATCAATTAAAGAAGGGATTCTTAGGGACTTTACCATTCATACATATGTAACAAACTAAATGTGCACCAATCACCAAAGTAATATGATTATGTATATAAAGGCAAAACGATTCGTTATATTAACAAATGTTTAAAAGACGACCTTAGTTCGTAAGTTTTGTTTACATTTCACATATACGTATATAAAAATGGTGTTGTTGTTGTTTTCAACTAATTTAACTGTACAGCGTAAAGAAGGCTTTTTGACCAAGCAAGAAATACATCACTCAGTTTTGAATACTTTTGACATTTATAAAAACGTCCATTTTGTCACTTTGCAAACAAAGTACCGTTTCATAAACAGGCATGATATGCGTTCTTGGATATACGTATATAAAATAAACGATGATAAATACCCAATACTTTTGTGTATACACTCAGAACATGTGTGTTATTAGTATACGTTTGCATGTGATCTCCGTTAGCTGCAATGTATGAAATATGAAACAGACAAAATCCATTATTTATGGGAAACCCTCGTATTGCTTTTTCAAGCTTCTATAACGCCCAATGCTTTGCAATTGCGCCAATCACGGTTGTAATATTCGTTTTGTGCTTGATTTGATTTTGTTTCGTGTTGTGTGTATAGAGCTGTGTTGTATTGGCAATTGGTCACTTGTCTAAAATAAAGGACCATTTCATGTAAATAAAGGAATGCAGCTAGAGTTTTCACATATTTTATATTATTTTAACGCAAATCATATTCCAATTCATTATTGTGTAAGTATGAAAATGTATATAACTGAGATGTGGGAGTATGTGTGCGTTAAAATATTGTTTCTAGAGTAACTTGCAGACAATTGGGGCGTATCTAAATCGACATAGTTTGCTTTGAAAAGAAAGAAATAAACTCTGTACGTACAAAACTGAACTCGTATAGTATATTAATGTACTTCCTGTACATACTATTGAAGACATCTGTATGAGTTAATACTGATGTAATTACTAATCATAATCGCGGGCATTGTTTACAGAGTTTCACTTTGTTTATATTATATACAAATACAACAATAAATATAATGGATTTTGAACCAGTGACATGTCTGATTAAAATTTTCCACATGCTGTCAGCGATCTATAAATCTCTCGATAACCTTAGTGTTCAATCTGAAATATCTTGATAGCAAGGAGACACACAATCAGCAGATATTAAAATAAAACATGGCTGACACGAAAATAATGTTAAACCGTATGTAAACCACGCCGGTCACAAGTATTTCGGGGACGGCTGTTTATCTGCATACTTAATGTACTGGATCACTTAAACTGTTTTCAATCAGGAACAAATACTAAAGGTGATTTTAAAAATTCATATGAAGGTATAACCAGTTCTCTAAACTGTAAATTTTAGAGCGGTATTTTCCATAGGTGTTTCATGCCCTTTTGACCTCATAATAGTTATTAAATACGGGAATTCCGTTCTCTTGTTGATCAAATGATATATACTCGTTTATTAATAGCTAATATAAACATTTCACTATTTTACGTGCGTCATTCTGCTCTGCATGGTCACGTTACGCGGTGTCCCACGGATTATTTGGAGGAAACGAATTATCATAAAATACAAATTGCTTACAATTTTATTTCGGTACTAATTACAAAACATGTCTCGAAATATATAAACATCTAAAAGATAATTATTAATATATTAAACACAAAAGGGGAATTTTAATTTTAATGAAGAAACAGGACCACAAAGAGCCAACATGTGACCACATAGGTCCACATAGCGTAATAAAGGACCACATAGATACAAACAAGATCAAAAAGTATCACATAGGTCTACATAGGGCTATCAATGTATAACATAGTGTCACCTAAGGCCAGAAAGTGTAAAAAGATAAAGAATAAAAAGGATCACATATAAGGCTAAATACATAATCATCAATTATAACTTAGTGTCACACATGGTCTAAATGAGTACATAGGGCCACATACGGGCCACACAGGGTCAAAAAGAACCACACATGGTTAGAGACGGCCAAATTTGGTCACACAGGGACAGACATAGGACAGACAGGGCCACGGGGAGTCGCACATGGTTGAATATATTCACGTAGGACTAACACGTTCCACATTGGAGGTCACATACTGTAAAAAAAAGTCCATAAAGTGCCACAGAATAAAGGTGTCACAAAGGACCAAATAGTATAAATGAAGGTATATTATGCCACAGAGAACTACAGAGTGTAACACAGGACCAAATTATGTCATATATGGCCATATAATGCCAGTGAGCTACATAGTTTATCAGAGAACCAAATAGTGTCATAGATGGTCATATAATGCCACAGAAAACTACACAGTGTAACAGAGGACCAAACAGTGTAACAGATGACCATTTAAATGCCACAGATAACTATATAGTGTAACTTAGGATAAAATAGTGTCCAAGATGACCATATAATGCCGCAGAAAACTACTAAGTGTCACAGAGGACCAAGCAGTGTAACAGATGACCATTTAATGCCACAGATAACTATATAGTGTAACTTAGGATAAAATAGTGTCCAAGATGACCATATAATGCCGCAGAAAACTACTAAGTGTCACAGAGGACCACATAGTGTCATAGATGACCATAATTATATTGCTACAAACAAACATGTATCTGCGTTAGCACTTAAAGTTTGAGGAGTCTTGGTTTGAAATGTACGCTTATTTTATTTATTTGTGCTTTATGTACCGACAATTATGTCATTAAAACTGTGCTGATAAAATACCAAAGTTTGTAAGATATGTTCCAAGAAACATCGAATGTATATAAACTTTGTGTAAGTCTAAATGCGTGCCATTTTACTAGAAAACATGACATCTATTTATAAGAAACAACGAATGTGCACTAGGGCCGCCACCCCAAAATACAACAACTCAGCAAATATGTATATAGTATACATATATATAGGCCGCCACCCCAAAATACAACAACTCAGCAAATGTGTATATAGTATACATATATATACTAACACAGCGTAAATATATAATTCATATGAATGCATATTTCTCTACAACTACTGTCTTGTTTATACACAATAATAATAAGAAAATATTTTCATTTTCATGTGCATGTACTTTGGATAGCAAAACTCAGAAAGTAATGTCTCATATGCCTTTGTTTACGTTCATGCAATGCATTTAAAAGGCATCAAATGATGAAAGACGTAGACAATATTATGAAAGTAGTGGAAAAAGACAAGGCTATCAAAAACATAAACGATCTGCAGTCATGTAGGAAAATGGTTAGATCTAAATGTGTAGAACTGCCATTCATATTATATTACTGTTAACAAACAAGATAAACAAAATCAAATGGTGTGACAAAACAAAAATGTAATGATGATTACATGTTAAACCAAACGCACATGAATCGTATGTTAAACGAGTGCTCATCAAAATATAATATCTTGTTCTATGATAGTATACGTCTATTCTAACGTCTAAGATTAAATAGTTCAAGTCGCCAGTGAAGTTCCAGAGAAACAATTCCAGGTATTTCTCTAGCTAGAATATTAATTACCTTGAATTCTAATTTTGAGTTATACCAGTGTAATTAGTGCAAAGTGGTTAGTTTATATAAGCATATATCACATTTGTACTCCCTTCCAAACATTTTACTATGAGTAACTTTATTATTCTCAACAATTGCGACAATTTAAGTGTTTTGCTGTCCCAAAAACAACCTAATTTTTCGAAAGATTCAAATTTCCAGATATTTCCCTGCACTTTTTCACAGGTTTCTCAAGTTTTTTTTTGTTTTCCAAAAATGGTTGCTACCCTCCTAAATAAGTTAGGTCAATGAAGGATTTTTAAAATGATTGGAATGAAAATAGTATTTTAAAATTAAATATCACGTTTGTTTAACCCTGATTAAAAACCAATAACAACAACATAACACAAACAAATAAATATTACTGTACAGAATACCCTTGAATAAGACATATAAGAACGTGTATACTCAGTAATGAACAGCAGTTACAAAATGAAAATGTACAATATGCCTCAGTCAAATGAAAATTCTATATACATGTACAATGTACATTTATACATATCTGATGTATTCATGAAATACTAGTACTCAAGCTATATACATTTTACAAAACAAAAGTACAGTAAGGCCCTATGTCGTTCACGTGAGGGACTAAGCAAGTTCAAAAGCTTTTTCTTTAATTTGCCTTGGTGATCTAGTTTTTTACCCCACATGATCAAGTTTTAAACTCGAACAAAGATATCAAAAGAACAAATGCTCTGGGCAAGCTTCATTTTGATTGGGCCAAAAATGTGACCTCTATAGTGTTTACAAGCTTTTCTACAATTTGCCCTAATGACCAAAGTTTTCGACACCAAATGACCCAGCTTTGAACTCGTCCGAGATATCATTGTAACAAATGTTCTGGGCAAATTTCATGAAGATTGGGCAATAGATTTGGTCTATAGAGTGTGCACAAGGTAATTGTTGACGATAAACGACGAAGGACACACGACTGACAAATACAGTGTTACGCAAGGACCATTTCTGTGAAATAAGTTTAAAATCCAGCATGCGTTTCTAACAAGATTTCAAAGTTTCCTATATAGCCATATAAGAAAAATTGCCCATACTGGCGGTCATGTTTTTAACAAATCAAAATGATTTGGATGAATTTGGTAGACTGTCCCCCAAGAACCATTTCATTCAAATTAGTTTGAAATCCAGCAAGCGGTTTCTGACAAGAAGATTTTAAAATATTTCTATATAACCATACAAGGAAACCTCTCCAGCCCCCTGGCGGTCATGTTTTTAAAGAAACAAAATAATATGAAGGAATTTTGTAGAGTGTCACCCAAGAACCAATTTTGTGAAATTAATTTGAAATCCAGCAAATAGTTTCTGAGAAGAAGATTTTTAAAGTTTTCCATATATCCACATAAGAAAAACTGCCCACTCCCTGGCGGCCATGATTTTTAACGAATCGAAACGATTTGAATGAATGTGGAAATTTTGTCAGCCAATGAAATTATTTGAAATCCAGTCAGTGGTTACAGACAAGAAGATTTTAATTTTTTTTTAATATAGCCATATATATTAAAACTACCCACCCCCTGCAGGTCATGTTTTTCATCGGAGCGGAACCATTTTCAAAATCGACTGTGATATCATAAGAACAAATTTCACATTGATTGGGCAAAGAACGTGGCCTTTAGAGTGTTCACAAGTTTTTTTTATTCAATTTAAACCTAGTGAACTTGTTTTTGACACCACATGACCCAGTTTCGAACTTGTCCGAAATATCATAAGAACGAAATTTTATGGGCAAGTTTCGTGAAGATTGGGCAATAATGTGGTCTACAGAGTGTTCATAAGGTAAGTGTTGACGGACGACGAACAAAAGGCGATCACAAAAGCTCACTGTGATCACGCTGTGCTCAGGTAAGCTAAGAAAAAAGTACCTACTGTTGCTATGGTGATGTAATTGATATTTCCTTACAATACAGTGTTGTTTATGGCATAATAATATTGTGATTAAGTATAGTTCAAAGTACATGTCTCATATATTACATCTTAACGGGTTCAAGTTTATAATATTATCAGAGCCTTTGAATAGACTATCCGGACAGCCCTCGTAGTATATTTAACACGTTTTTGTGTTTCTAACATAAACGCAGGCATTTAGATTTTAATTGAAATACAATCTATATACCAAAAGTCCAACAACGATTAAAGCTGAAAGACAGTTCTCGTATTATCAACTGCATAATTGCAATGCTAGTCTAGCTCTTATTGTATATGAGAATGTATACGAGAAAAGACATGTAATTTAGGAATACACGACATTTGATATGACAAAGTCGCACAAAAATCTTGTGAATCCGAAAACCAACCAAAGTTGCTCGTTCCGTGATCTCAAAGAGAGAAAAAAAGATAAACGTAATGGACGTCACTTAACTGGAAAGCAACATACCAGTGAGCTACACCTTGATCCTTTTGGTTACTACCTACTGCCCATTTGGAATTGCCTATAGAGCAATGTGGAATTTCTACTGAAATCTACAATATTTATGTAATGTTTCATAGTCTAATGAAGATAATACCAAAACTACATATTACAAAATATCCAATATATGTACGACGGCATCCACGTATTTCAGCAGCACCCTGTACATTTTCTGGAACTTTCCCTACACTCATAATAACAGTTTAGAGTCGGTATATCCTTTGCATCCCAGTCCTCCAATAGTTGTCGATGTTTTCTGTGATTCGCATCGCTTTCCAGTGGTCCTCCGTTGGCTTCATTTGGACTGAGTCGTCCGGCAGGCCATGCAAAACAGCCTGCTTGCGAAGGGCGTTGTATTCATTCAAAATGTTGCGAACATCCCGGCGCACGTTCGTCAATTTAATGTCAATCTTATCACATTGGATACAATCTGGAAAACAGAAAACTACTGGTAGTAAATATGAACACAATGATCACATAAAATGAGCAGCAGTAATTGCAAATGTTAATAAAATGAAACTGCAGCTACTGAAGCAGTAGTACACAACTCAATGTTCTCTAAAATGCAATATACCCAGACAGACTGCACTACGGAAAACACGACACAGACGCCAAACTCAAGCATTATAAACAAAAGTGTGGTCAACCCCTCGGCATGATCAATGCATCGCACTGCGTCTATAGACCGGTTTCAAGGCGTGTCAAACCCCATAATTGTTCCAGAATAGACCAATATATACAGGCAATTAATATAGCCTTTAATAACTTTTGACTTAAATGTCGTAAATTACAAATGCAGTTTTGATGAAACGTACTTGATGGGCATTTCTTGATGTTGAAATCCGCTGCTCGGGCTACGCATTCCTCCACATGCACTTCCATGTAGTGCCTCCTCATGTAGGAGTTCCTTTCGGTCACGTTGTCAATACAGCTGTGGCATGCCTTTAGCTGTTTGGTTTTCTCCATACAGCATTGGCATTCTGAAAAAAGCTTAGTTTAGAATAATTTGTAGTCGAAAACAAGTGACACAAGTATTTAATGTTGGGAGTTAATGTCAGCCAGTTATGCTGCACTAGTACGCATCGCATCATGCATAGAAGAGAGAAATAAGTATTTATAGTCCGTAAATTGGCAATTTAGTTAAATTATCGCCTAACCTTCTAGTCCCAGTTGGTTGCGTTTAATGATATGACCAATTAGACTATGCTGCGCAAATCAATTTAGCGTTATGGTTATGTTATTATTGTATCTACAGACAATTATGCAGATACATACCACTGGATTGCCTTCTAGAGTGTAATGATGACAGAAAATTAATAGTTGAAAATCGTTTTTAAACGTAATAAATTCAATAATAAAACATTATTTACGTACTTTTTGGATAATATAAAACGGATTTAAACCATTAGATTATCAAAACATTACATTATTTTTTGAAGTTCGTTATATATTGGTTCCTATATCGTTCTTCATTAGTATGAACAAATTACAAATACAAATTTATAAGTAATAGCATCCTTAAAAAGCGGTCGCCAATGATGTATCATAACTATTACTAGTATATGTTATTTTTTACAATATCTATATTCAGTAAATTCAAACCCCATATGTTCGCCTCCACCACAGTGTATTCTGGAAGCCATTCTCTAACGTATTTCAACTCCTTGCTTGCTTCACGCGATTGTTTCACAACTAGAACAAGCGTCGGTCTGCCAGGCACAGTGGCTGCAAGTGGCGTCGTAGCACATGTCAAAAACTGGTTAGTATTAACATATCTTTTATTTTTGCTTAAGTGTGTGGAAATCATGGGCATATTACATGAGAAGAGTCCGTTTCCTGATTTGTGTCTTTGATGAAGATCACTCGAATTTTTTCGGCGTAGCTGTCTAAGATCACTTTTGACTTAGATTTATTGCGATAATTATGCAGCGGGAAAATTGAATGCCAATAGAATTGGGCAAATTTTCTAATTTTAGGGAATGCAAACTTCAAACAATGGTTAAACGTATACCAATAACTGTTGCATACTTTTGGGTATAAAAAATTTAATAATTGTTTACATAAGCGGTTAAATTAAAGTTATAAACATATCTTCGACATACACTCTAGAAATGAATATAATTATGAACAATTTTACTCATTGTATGTCATGATCAGAATGTTATATTCATTTACATAATTAAATAACTATATTGTTTAGCCTACATAATCGGCGAGCTCTATAAATAGCAAACAATGCTACAAACAAATTCAGGGGGACGACAGTCGGTCACAACGTACAATGTTGCCTGTTGAGCTCGCAAGCACAAAATATAAAGTGGTAAATTTCTGGTATTTTTCTGATAAATAAGCAAAACAAATATTAGCAATGATTGAGCTTATATTTCCTATTATTTTATCATTGTGTAAAAATATTATTGTACGCTGTAACCGACTGTCGTCCCCCTGAATTGATTCAAAGCGAGTACAACTCCAGCACGAGAATCATTCTAAAAATAGCGCGCAGTAAAGCTTTGTTATTACACACGCATCAAATAGCGTCTGGAGAATCCTAAACCCGAGAATTGCAATAAATGGGGAATTCATAAACTTACTGCTCATTCATTCCCGCTATTATTTTCTGGCAATGTTAATTTGTTAAATTTGCCTGACAAATTCATGTACCAATCATGTTTACGTAAATTACTAGTATTTAGCTTATTCATGTATCACTGGTGAAAACATGGGGCGGTATATGATCGGTTTATTCAAAGTACAGATATTAATATTTATTGCGTTTATCTCAAATTAATTTTGGGGGCCGATACGTTGTCTTATAGTGTCCGAAAAATATAGTGTCCGAGAAGTCTCCTTAGTAGGGACCGAAAAATCTGGGTCAGAGAAGTCACCTTAGTAGGAAACGAACAATATGGGGTCCGTGAAGTCACAGCTTGGTCCTCTTGTATTATATTTAGGGCAAAAAATGACATCTCAATATTAATTTTTACGCCGATTGTCTTTTTTAAAGACATTTCTTGTTTGTATGTAGGGATCGATTAAACTCAAGATCTCCCTATCGCGGACACGACATAATTAAAGACGTTCGCAATAATTTAATCCAATTTTTTTTGAACGACAGATTTTCTTTACAATTTGCACAAACCTGTGTCAATGTATCATAAACTAAAACGGTCTTACGAAATAGGGGTCACCAGCCTTGTTCCGGAAATATTGGGGTTTAACTACGGTACCTATCGAAGCCTTTTTTTCAGTTTATGTGATTAACAGTATCCAATTATAAAAAGCGTTCATGTTCAAACAAGGACGGAGATTTTTAAACGCATCTTTGTTCATTGTTTCGTTTGGCAATATACAAGTGCAGATTAATGATAAAACGCGCTTTATCTATGGTCACCATTTAAAAATTACTTTTAATGGACTCTTAATGAGGTTAATTATGCATTTAATATGCCTTTGAAAACATCAATAAATAATCAAATATACGAATATCTTTTGTTTCAAACGACAGATTTTGTTTAAAAATTCCATATACATGTTGTATGCTGAGACTAAAACAGTCTAAAAAAAATAGGGGTCACCGGCCTTGTTCCGGAAATATTGGGTTGTGAATACGGTACCTGTCGAAGCCTCTTTTTCAGTTTGGATTTTTTTTATCAGTGTTTAAAGTATAAAGGAGAGCTTTTTTCAAACTAGGTTATGGTTCTTTCAACTGATATATTTTCACATGTCTTGTTTGGCAATATACAAGTGTATTTTGGTAATAAAAAACGCTTTACCTACAATTACTGTTGAAACTGGACATTGAAGTAGGTCAAATGGCTACTAATAATAACTAATGAAACGTAATTTATTATGCATGAATTATTTTGTTCCAAACGACAGATTTTATTAAATTTTCTCACATATATGCACCAATGTAAACTTACATAAAAAAATTCATAAAAATAATGGGTCAGCGAACTTGTTACGGAAATATTGGACTTTTAATAGGGTACCTGTCTAGCCTTTTTCATGTTTCGTGTTTACGTAACAACTGCCAAAATAGAATGTAGACATTTGTATGGATCTTTTTTTAACTAATTTGTTTGGCAATACATTATATGCGTGTGTTTTTGATTATTATAATGCTTTATGAACTTTTAACCATTGACTGGAACTTAATGACTTACACAGATTTATATTTATTGATTGAAATTGCGAACGTCTTTAAACCACTCATTGAATATAACAGATTTGTTCTATTACACGCTAATGGAAACTTTTTACGTGTTAATAATTCACGTTTAGTTTTATAACGTGTTTCAATGAAAATTTAATACTACTCTATTGTATCAACATTATTGGGCAACTGAGGCAAACATTATTGAGGTTTAACGTAATTGCTTTGTATACATGTTCGAAAACATAGTTAACAAGTTACGTTCTTTCAATTACGCCGATGATATAATAGCAAGAGTTCTATTGACTGCACAAAATACATTGTGTTTTTGCGTTTAAATGTTTATGTAAGGCAATATGTATCGAACCGTATTAGAAAAAGTCCTGAGATTCCATCATTGCTGATGCAGGTCACACCGAATGTTTCAAACTGAAAATTGAAATTATTAGTTGTCAAAAATGTTGAATATTTTTTAAGATCTTTTGCAGTTAAATGTCATTCAAGCGCTGTCGCATATAGTATTTAAAGTACTTGTTCCGTCGTAAGGACATAAAACTTAATAGATTCTAAATAAAAACTAAAACGGTATAAGCTTGTTTATCACACGGATGTCTGTTAACTCAAAGGCTATATTTACTTAAACGCAAATTTATATTATGTTGTTAACTGAATAACGAAACACGGACATTTAATGAAACTACATTGTATAGATAAAGAAGCGTTGCGTGGTGCATGTTTCTATTTTTAAATACATTATAAATACTTCTTGAATCTATAAATACATACACTTCACACGTTCATTCAAGTTTACTCACAATTATAAATGCATGTAGTCATGCCTTGTGTATGTCAGCTTCCGTTATCATTACCTCATTACAACTGAACATGCATCGATCATTTGTAAATAACGTGCAATAAAGTTCAATGTACACAAGTGATATAGAACAGAAACAAGTAAACGTGGGTGTATCATGAGGCGTAAAAAAATATGTTTTTTTCAGGTTACCCGACCTACCCTAAAATATGACCCGACCCTCGAACATTTTATTGGGTTTGTCAGATATTTTTTGTTTTATTTACTTTTATAAATAAGTGTTTGTTTGTTATGGCATACACTTATAAACAATGTTTAAGGACATTAATGAGTATTCATTCAGTTTTATAATCTTCAAGTTGACCATTTACCAAATAAAATTAAAAATTCAAAAATAAGTAAATCCCAACCTATCTACCCTAATTTTGGGGGGCATGTAACCTGAAACAAACATATTTTTTACGCCTAAGCTGTAACGTATTACCGTAATACGTTACGGTAGCAATGTTGTTGCGTCCGGAAAACATTAACTTTTTATAAATGCATTATCTACATGGTGGTTACAGAGAAATACGCCCTATATAAAAACTTACAAATACAAACTAAATTTGTTGCGTGGTCTTTTAATAAGACTTTACGTACACCCGAACCTATGCAATATGGCCTTGTAATTTGTGTAATCAATGTCATGCCAACTTACCTTGATAACATCATTATGTATGTCAACAAAGCGAGTTCAAAGACCGTTCACAGTCACGTTATAAACACGTGAAATATCGACTAGTTTCACATGATATGGAAGCGTATATGCCCCCCCCCCCCCCGATGATGTGATTATTTAGGTAATACGAGATACGTTAAGTCAACTTTACGTTATTATGTAGTACAATACGACATACGCTATGTCGACATGTCGACTTATAACGCAGTTACTCGTTATAAATTCTGCTGACTTGGCTAGATAATGTCGTCATGTCGTAACAAAAATATCGACTTGTTGTGTTATTTTCTCGAAATATTGACAGTCATTTTGTTGACAGAAATGTAAAACTCGTATTTCGACTTAATTTTGCACGATATACGATATAATCGCAGCATGTCGATATAAACTTTAGCGAAATCTGTAAATCTGTAGAAAATCATGACATCACGAGAAAACACTTATTACACTTATTACTGGTATCATTTTTTCTTATCTACTCAGCCACCCCTGTATATTCGGTCATCACTCTGAATAATGGAAAGTAATTACTATTTCTTCTTATACTTGTGTAAATTATTTATAGCTTGACAATTCTATCTCACAAATACATTTTTAATTGAGAATTTAGAAGTTTGTCTTGCAAAATTAAGATACTTAAATAAATTCTTTGAAATCGCTACACTGTTTGTACATAAGCTGGGATTTTTGTAAATTTAATTTTGAAACATTGTTTGTTAGTCTAATACAGGATGCTTTCAATGAATTAGATCAAATTTATTAAAAATATAAGTGTTTTCCTATCGAAATAAAGACTAAACCAAATGATACTGAACATCTGAAAAATGCATGGTTGCTAGGGTGCCTACCTAGTATTGGTCAGTGTAACTAAGTGAATGGCTGAACTCTCAATTTTATGGCTTTTATATTGTAGGAGAGGCCTAAACTTTAAGAATAAAAAGTCTTAATGATGGTGAAATTTAATATTTTTGTTGGATTTTAAATGAGACTTCTCGTGAAAGTGTGTCAATTTTGCGAACTGTTTCGTTTGTACTTCTCTTATTATAGTCATTTCGGTATGTGCTGTTGCAGTATACATTTGTATTTCCGTTTTCTTTGGTTTACTGTCCATTCTTTGAAGTCAAAAACATTTGAGGTATAAATTAAAAATACATGATACACAATGAATAAACTTAGTATAGTCATTGAAATACAATAAATATGGAATAAACGCTAACGCTTGTCTGTTGTTTTATTGGGGTTTCTTGTCTATCCAAAATATACTGGTGCATTGAATCTACTTAAAAAGTATACACATGCATTTAAAACTGCTTAAACCATAAAAAATATGGACGTAGTTCATGCGTAGTTCAATAAAAACTTTCATATATGTGAAAAATTACTTCATAAAACAAAATTAAACCACATGAGGCTTGGGAAACATGTGTTTTAATTAATATTTTTTATTTCTTGCCCCTAAATCTACAATTTTCACCTGAGATTACAAACTTTCTCTTCAATAACTTTTTAGCTCACCTGAGCACGAAGTGCTCGGTGAGCTATTGGTATAGGGGATCTCTCCGGCGTCGTCCGGCGTCCTTATGCCCTCAACAATTTGGCCCGTTATCGCGATAAAGACTACATTTTTTATTCAATCTTGACCAAACTTGTAAAGTTTGTGTATGACCATAAAATCTTGGACGAAATCGATAATGGGCCCGATCGGACATGGAACACCAGAGTTATTGTCCGTTTTTTGCCCCAAATACATCTTTTCCTTAATAATTCGCTATGTGTGCAGCATTAAATTTTTCCACTGTCTGTCTTGGCATCCAGTAAGGAAAAAGATGTAAACAACAATAAATAGCTAAAATTTATGTTGTAAACAAGCAATCAGAAAATAGGATTAATATCATGTGATCTAGTGCCTGAAAGGGTTAATATTTTCTGTAGTTTGTGGACTGTTAATTAGTAACTTATTCAGAATCATTTAATCATGTAACTTTTGGACTGACTTATACATTTGAATTGGGATTTTGGAAACTGAAGTAATTATCTTACATGCTTTTTAAAGCTGATTTATTATTACTCCTTAATTGAAAAATACTTCTACACTGTTTTGACTCAAAATTGGTGTGATTATTAATAAGTTTCTACACAAATCAACTAAAAGGTTGTATAGTTATTTATAATTTAATCTGACAATGTTGATAGGTGTATGGTTCTTAATGTTAACAATGAGTATTCCTATATAACATAGAAATGTCCCTTTTACAAAGAGTACATTTGGAAAGTTTGTCTCTGTGGGTATCATTGACTCAAATTTATTAAGTTTTTACGCAAAACAACTAAAAGGTTTTAAAGTTATTTATAATTTAATCTGACAATATTGAGAGTTGTATGTTTGTTAATGTTAACAATAAGTGTTCCTGTGTAACCTAGAAATTTCTTTCTCCCAAGAGTACATTTGGAAAGTTTGTTTGTTTGGATTTTTCACCTTATTTACCAGTCATTCAGTGATATAATGCCGGTCAGTTAACCTACTCACACTTTTTCTGGACAAACTAAGCCGATGTAAGTGGTTTACCGGTACCAAGTGCACATACTTATGCCAGTAAATGACAACTGCCCTACTTGAATCAGAGGTAGGGCGAGAATGGCCGTAAAATTATTTCACGACCAATCCCCACACAAGTTATGTGGCCGGGCTGGGGCTCGAACTCAAGAACCCTTGATTGAGAGTATAACACTCTACCAACTGAGCTTGACGGGCCCGCAAAGCCAGAATAATTTACTTGGTTTGATACATTTATATGGTACCATTATGATGATATTTAGGAAGTTTTTGTAGATTGTAGTAACTATAAAGGGTCATTGCTTGTACCAGTTTCAAACTTGTAAAGGTTTATCATTGCTTATGGACTTTTAAAACAACAAAAAAGAACAATATGCCAATCAAATCTAATCAGTCTGTGTGTACTCGTGTTGATAAATAATTTATTATTTTAATTCAAACATATACCGGTATGTGAAAAAAAATACGGTAGTATCCAATCATAAGCTCTTTATGTATTTTTATATAATTATTTCCATGTTTTTTGTATCGCCCCTATATGTTAATGCCATGTGAAATAGGTTTTATTAGTACCGAGAATGCGGGTATTTACGGGTACCTGTTGCATCCCTAATGGTCGCCATTGTTCTCAGACTCAGGTGAGCGCTTTGGGCTATCATGGCCCTTTTTTGTATTAGTGCGTTTAATTCTCAAGAAACAGGGTCTACGTGCAACGGAAGGATGTGGTAATAGAATGGTCATAGTCGAAATACATATATTTAACAACTAAACACTCACCTGAGTGAAAAATTAAACAGCTCTTAAAAAAACGTCAACAAAGACCGCGATTTTTATTGCACAGACATTTCTATCTCGTTTAAAATTTACGTGTGCATCATTTACGTTCACCCCCTTGTAAACGGGAAGGTCTGATGACGACCCATTTAAGTTCATACTTTTAAATAACCGGAATTTCCAAAATCGCTATTTATATATAAATTTAAAACTCGGCCAATCTGAGTGTCCGTCTCCCATGACTTTAAATAAAAACGTCAAAATAGCGTCTGGAGTGAAACCGGTGTTAAATCATGTTCTTAACTTTATGGAATTGAGTTTAAACTAGACAAATGGAAATTTTTATCTGTCTTACAAATGTTAGTTGCAAGGGTGCTTTCTTGGCGTTTCATTGACTCACAATGATATAGAACTCTTCACAATCGCACATAGGTAATTGGGAAGCCAGCTAAATATAGACATTTTCCTCGGATAATTGTAGACCTACTTTCACTTTCAAAATCATGAAAGATAGGCTCCGATTGGCTGACGGAAAGGTCGCCTGAACGTGACCTTCTATACGTCGTCTTCAGATCCTCATAGCGTAGCGGTTTTGAGGAGATGATTTTAATCAGACTGCAGTTTAGACTAAACTACAGTTTAGGATAAACCACATTTTTGGTTTGATTTTCATTAAAGTTGTTCAGAATTCAGAGTGCTCATTTTTTGTTTTTTTTGAGCTCACCCGAACAAAGCTGCCAAATAGTTATGCTACATAACTTATCATACAGCAACTTGATTAACGGGCATTAACAAATAAACAATATAGTAGCTTGATCAAGGTGAATCAGGTGTGCGATATAGGGCCATCATGGCCCTCTTGTTTATATCAAGGTGTTATACCTATACACATGAAGCCAAACAACCAGTTTAACATTGACTGGACCTATTGGTTTCGAGTAAGTGATTTTGGTATGTTATGCCTTCGACATTGAAAATGGTCACGGGATTTATGTGTTGCTGTTGTCTGTGCGTCCATCTGTGTGTTCGTCACATAATGGGGACTTAGCGATAAATGACTTTTAAAACACTTAATGGATTTAATTTATGTTAGACATGGGGGTACATCTTCTCAAATACATGTCAAATTTGATTTCGATCACAATCCACTCATTTTTGTCAAGAGGCTGAGCTCGACATAGTTGTCACAATGTCGGTTCAATGTATGTCGGTCCATCCGTCTGTTTGTCCGTCCGCCAGAGATTGCCCGAGCCATAACGTTTATATGGATAGTTGGATTTCCAAATAACTTTGCCTAAGTATTCACCGCGAATTAAACATGAGTCACGCGTAAAACCAGACTAATACCTTTAAGGTCAAGGTCACTCTTCGAGGATAAAGGTGAAATGAGCAAATAAAGAACTTGTCCGATCCACATATTTGGTTTGGATGGTTGGATTTTCAAATAACTGCACAAGTATATTGCATCTGTTTTGCCATTGAGACGTAGACTATAAAAATGACACGAACAACTATGCCAAAGACAAAACTTTAATGGCAGTCAGACATGTAATGGCAACGTCACAACATTGATAAATGGCAATGCAACAATGACACCACATAAATGACAAAGACACATTTAAAGATGACATTATGACATTTACAGTAGCACAATAAATATCTTCACGGCAATGACACAATGACAATTGCAGTAACGCCATGGCAATGGAAATGGTGCAATATCAAAGGTAACATGAATAAGGCAAAAACACTAGAATGACAATGGCACAATAGCTGTGCAAATAACACAAAGGCTATGACAATAGCAATGGCACAATAGCTGTGCAAATAACACAAAGGCTATGACAATGACAATGGCACAATAGCTGTGCAAATAACACAAAGGCTATGACAATGACAATGGCACAATAGCTGTGCAAATAACACAAAGGCTATGACAATAGCAATGGCACAATAGCTGTGCAAATAACACAAAGGCTATGACAATGACAATGGCACAATAGCTGTGCAAATAACACAAAGGCTATGACAATGACAATGGCACAATAGCTGTGCAAATAACACAAAGGCTATGACAATGGCAATGGCACAATAGCTGTGCAAATAACACAAAGGCTATGACAATGACAATGGCACAATAGCTGTGCAAATAACACAAAGGCTATGACAATGACCCAGTGGTTATGACATTGACACAATAATAACACCTCGTTTGTTATTTGTTATGTTAACACAATCACATGGTCCTTAACTAACAAAAAAGAGTCACTTAAAGCGGTCACACGTTATCAATGAGCTCACATAAAACATTAAACAACTCCCGGGCAGTCTCAAGTGTGTGGGGTTGCGGAAGATTCTCTGCCTCCATGTCACATACTTCCTCCAAAACAGATATAAACAAATCTCTGCAGCCGAACTTGCTCTTTGTCGTTGTATACATGTTTTGTAAATGATTTAGACATTCAAAACTGCAACGAAGTTGGAACGAGTAATCATGGGTATCAAACACTTCAGGTTGATGATACAGAACTGACGGAATGCCATGTCTTTGCTGACGAATTCTATGAAGATTCCATATGTTGAAAAATGAGTCTAAATCACACTGTATTAGAGGCATAAAGCAGAATCTTAAGATTTCCAAATGTACATTGTCATCAATTCGTAATAAACCACTATCTACCATGTCTCTGAAGTAATTTCTCCAAAAGGCAGTAAAACCTAATCGCAAACTTCCCCAACATCGTTCAATCCGTTCGTTCGACGTGGCTTCCCGTCAGATAACTACTAAATCCAGACATATTATCGCCATCATCATACCGCAAAGTTGTCTGCAAATCACGTATTAGAACATTTTCTGTACCAGCGTCCCCCCTAACAAGTATTGGTACATTGTTTTACGTATTTAAGATAATATCCAGCAATTATTCTTGGATTCTTGTTACTGTAACAGGCTTCCAACCACAAAAAATGTCTTGAAAACCCATCAATTGCACCATGAATAGCTAGACCAAAGGGCTTAAGTTTGTCATAACCGTCTATATGTATAGCAAAGTTTGGTCCCTTGTTTTGATAATGTCTGCGACGCAATCTGTGTCGAGTTCTTAATTGTACACCTTCTTCATCTATTATGCCTAACAGTCTCCGGACGATGTCTTGTGTAACACAAAGGTTCGTTGAAACATTAATCATTTTCCATATCGTTCTGTAGCCACATTCACCAAACCCTCTTTGATACAGGTATGATATACACTGTAAACATTCAGCCAATGAAGACGACATGATCCGTCTTTTAAGACGTAAACGTTTTAAAATTCGTTTAAACTGACGTAAACTGACTATTGTGTTGTGAGTTAACAATAAAAATCCACAAATCTCCTTGTATGTAAAGCATTGCTGGTAGTAAAATGATATCCAGCCGTCTGTTTCCTCCTCTGTAAGAACTGACGAAACTGGTCGAATCAAAATCCAGAACAGCCAGCACTAAAATACAAAAAAAAAATCGATTGTTACACATGCATATACTGTGCAACATTTCTCAACATTTCTTTGGAAAAATTGTACATGTACATACACATACTAAACATGCATTTAATCGAAATACTCGCAGGAATTAACTTATAAATGATGTTTTCTGTGGCGAAGAGATAAAGTACAGTGCCAAATTATAAATAAAAATCTAAGTGCACAATTTCAACTGACAAACAAACGTACTGTTTAGACACATCCTACATTTTTAAAATGGCTAAGAAATGAGTATTTGGCATAAAAGCTAAGAAATGTGGGGATTAACAAAACACCCGCCAGAATGTATGACAGAGAGAATTTTCTAATCAGAATCTAATTATTTAGTACAAACCCTACTTAACTCCTACATGGAATGGCTGAGTATTAT
Source organism: Congeria kusceri (assembly GCA_027627225.1). Lineage (NCBI taxonomy): Eukaryota > Metazoa > Mollusca > Bivalvia > Myida > Dreissenidae > Congeria > Congeria kusceri. The sequence goes on from CM051024.1 coordinate 27,374,847, forward strand.
ATACAAATGGTTGTATATACTTACAAAAACCAACATTTCCAATGGGTAATCCTTTTAAATGTATAGAGTTTCGATTCAGCTTCCGCCACGTGTGTCCGCTATCGAACGAAGAATTTGCCGAAAAATAGGTATTTTGTGGACAAATTTAAGTCATATACTGTAAAAGTTTAAGTCGAGTAATCGTTATTTTCTGCACATGTGGTGAAAGTGTATATCGACAAGCTGCAATTATATCGTATATCGTGAACAAATAACTCGACATACGGGTTTTACAATTCTTTTCAATAAAATGATGGTCAACATTTCGAAAAAATAACACAACAAGTCGATATTTTTATTACGACATGACGACATTATCTAGCCATGTCAGCAGAATTTTTAACGAGTAACTGCGTTATAAGTCAACATGTCGACATAGCGTATGTCGTATTGTACTACATAATAACATAAAGTTGACTTAACGTATCTCGTATTACATACATAATCACATCATGAGGCGGGGTACATATACGCTTCCACAACATGATGCAATCTGACCTGTTTCCAAATTCAGACATTAACATTGTTTTTTTTTATCTTTGACATAGGTATCAATATTTAAAATATAATTTGATATCCATATTTCGTGTACTATTTAAATAACATGAATTATCTATGATTATTTTCGCTGATAAATTGACGATGTCTATGGATGGTCATAGGTCACTAAATATGACGTATTTTAGGTAAATATGCATTGTAGTAGTATTGTAGTAAACTATATGTCGCTATAATATACTAGTCATATGCATGAAAACTAAACTTTAAAAAAGTGTTCAGTGTATATTGTAATTCTAACACGGCACGCGGCTTGTTTCCCATAGATTATGAAGGAAATCAACCGTGGGTTATTCTGCAACAAAACATGGCGGAGCCTAATGTTTTGAAAATAGTTCTGGACATCCGAAAAATTGTTCCTTAAAATGCACGTGCTTAAACGCGCGATAACAAAATTGTGACAAACAACTAATTTCTGCCTTATATAGCGCAATAAAACCACATGTTCACTGTCTTAAAGTATGACATCACATTGATTATTTTAGTTTTATCAATGAAACTGACGTCATTCGCTCAATCTTTATCAATGAAGCTGACGTTATATGCCATTGTTATGCTTAAAATTGTATTGACGTCACTGAAACGCACGCGTGAATGTACTTCGCGGAAAATGGTCGGAGTATAGATAAATACAGGTCTCGCTCATAAGCTTTCAAAATACAGACGCATAATATAAAAGATCGTGTTATAATCGAAATAATTGACGGGTTAACTTTGGTTATGCGGTAATAACCAACGGTTTGTCGTTTCGATGCTTGCAATAACCAATGCTAACCCGTGAACTATTTCTTTAACACATATTTGCGTATTCATAATTACACGAAATTTTAACATTGTGTTGGGTCATTACCGTCTCGGTTTCGTGTATATACATGTATACAATTACGTAGGTCGAATTTAATAGCCAATTTTGTTTGACACCTTATTATGTGTGTTGAATATTTGGCGTATTAGTGTCAACACTGTATTGCCAGTAGCGTGTGTATCGTGGTTATATGCATTTGTATCGTAATTTACCATAGGTTACTATAACCGATCGCAATTCAAATATGTTTGATTCGTTATTCAATGCTCAATCATTACTGTTTGTTACTATTAACGCAATTCCAAATCCCTGTACTCACATTTTCGTAACTGACGAATGTGGATATGACCGGAGATCTCAGCCAGAGTGCAGACTTGTTCCGACACGCCCAAAAGCCCAACGCTTATCAGCAGGACCTGTAGGTGCAGTAAATCTTCATTCGAGACCAGCTGCCGTAGAAAATCGAGCATGTTGTCGGCATCATGACCTGTCAATAAAAGCCAATCATTTTCAAATTAATTTAATGGATATACGAACGGTGTCCTGTTTACGTAGTATACAAAAGAAATCATGGTAAAGGTTAAGTCTACATCTTCACATTCAGTCGGTTCGTCTCTATGACGTTAACACTTTTTCAATTTACAAAACAAAGTACATTGTAATTCCAATTCCAATATGTTCCACAAAAAACTTCATCAATTGAAACGTACATAAGACAAACATTGGCAATAATAAACATTGGCTCGATTCGTATACATAAGTTTATACATACAGTATGTACCGTGTGCAATTATGTGCATATCCTCCAAAACATCATGAGGTAGCTCTTTCAGTGCAGTAATAAGACGTTCTTCAATGTGCTGTCTTTGCTGTTCATTCTTGAACTGCTCGTTCAACTTTTGAAGACGTCTGTCTGTTAAATTCGTCATGCCCATCTACATTCCTCTCAAACCCGTTGGTAATAAAGGTTTTACTAATCTTTGCTAACGTTAAATGTTTTTTGCCAATGTCTGTAGTCTTATCAGTAGGGACATGCTCGGTTTTAGAAACCGATTCTGAATCGACTGATTGTTTAATGTTTGAACGTTGCATGATTCATTTCGATCAATTATGCGAACACTGGCTGTAGTTGACACAATTAGAAAATATCCAAGAAAATATTTATAAAGTCCGCACGATGTTAAATATGTTATCTTACTGAACGACACATTGTATCACTGTTAGTTATATAAACTTTGTATGCGCCGTTTTGAACATGTGATCAGTACATTGTAGGTATAGATTAAAATGTTTACGACAACTATAATGTCCAATGAAAGTATCTCATTATTATTATCTAGTAAAACAGTTTAGTCATGGTAATCGTTAAAACATATTGAAATTCACTGCTATGCAATTCATACTCGAAAAACCATGAAGGTATCCCATGTATCATGACACACCAGCTTAACCATCAACGGTACTGGGTATTTCCAATTTCCAACGTTATTGTTCTGTAAATAGAATTAAAGAGACTTGTTCACAGATTTCTTTTCAGTATGCCATTTAATGTCTTAACTTGACAGGTTTAGGCATCGGAACTATAAAGAGCTCAAGTATAATAGTTCACGAAATGGATTTTTAAAAAAAAGTTGCTCCCACTGGGGCTCGAACCTCATACCTCCGGATCAAAAGGCTAGCGTCAAAAGCACTCGGCAATTCCGATTTGCTTGTACATGTATGTAATGCTTTCGTAGTGTATGAAAATGACATTGTTATATTATTCTTACATGCGTTTAAGTACACGCAATACTACGTACGATACAAACGTATATTATTCGCATGTAGGTACTTTCGATTTCATAGTTAAAAGTTTCATTTCAAATTTCGTTCTCAGTCAGATCATTTTCTGATTTTTTTCACATGGTCATACGTCAACTTTCTTCAATTAAACGATAGTTATCAATTGTAAATGGAAATAATATACAATCACAAAATTGTATTAATATATGCGACGTCTTCTGTGAGCCCCCTCCGCTCCTCTACTCGCATATAACGGTCACATGCTGGGATTTTGTAAATATGCGTAATATTTTTCTGACGAGGTAAAACACTTTTTGATTTAATACTTATGTACCTGTCACATTTAAGAAATGAACTTATTAATTGTCCGATTTGTCTAATTTAGTATATCGTAGTTCTGTCAAACATATTTAAATTCCTTACACATAACATAATTTATAACTGCATACACAACTAATTTTACTGTATCTATATTTATATACTACGCAGAATGCTTTACATCAGATATGTTAAGTAGGAAATCAATGCAAACACCATCCCTAAAACACGCCCTTTATGTTAAATAATAATTCCTTTCAAGTAAATGTTTTGGTTACACAATGATTATATCATCCACACATACACATATATCATACCAATTCTGCGAACGCGTAATGTCTGTCCCACATACGAATCGGAATTTAAATGAGCAAGATTGTTATATGTTTATGAAATCGAAACTGCCAGATACCAACAATGACTAACCTTTGAACACATCTGTATTCAGGGGCGTAGCTTCCTTTGGGCACTATAGGCACGTGCCTATACATTTTTTCCAGAGTTTAAAAACTTAAATATGCCCAAAATGCAATAAAACAAGAGGGGGTGAGGGTGAGGGGATATTTCTTGGCTGTGTTGAAACTTCATTATTTAACGAGTCCATTACGTCAATATGAAATTAATTTCATGAAACACACGCTTTTTTTACAATTATTTTGTAGAATCGGGGTTTAGCTGAAGTTATTTGTTTGTAGCCACACACGAGTATGAACACTCCTGGCCCATATTATCGCTTACAGCGTCATTGTGAAGATTCCGCCTATTGTGCCTATACATTTTTTGAACCCCGGCTACGCCCCTGGTATTTAAAACGATATTAATTTAGTATTCAATCATTGTTACGAACATGATAAAGAAGCAAACCGTATGCATTCTTATCGCATATAATTATTTCACTACATTACAATAATTTGCCCCTTTTGTACTAAATTGTTGCGTGGTTGTCGTTTTCGGTAAAACAAAATACTGGGTTCCCTGAAAATTATTTTAGCACCATATATTTCACAGATAATATGAAAAATGTATGTTGTTGTTTTTTCAGGCAAAATATAATTATAAATTAAAGCTTGCTTTTCCAGCATGCGAAGACAATTATTATACAAACAAAATATTAGTACGTCAGTTTTTATTTTGCATTTAATAAACTTTCTACTTTAAGTTAGACTTTCTAATTGATCGCTTGTGCTCCCACCAAATGTCGTTTTAATTGTATACGTGCGTAATATATTGCGCCGAAGATCAGAAGTGAGTTGGGCATGTTTTTAAGACTGAATCATGTGATTGGAAATTTTACTAGTCAATGAAACAACAAGCACGAAACGAAATTACGTGCCGATTTTATACAACACATATTTTAGTGAAAGTTATAGCAATTCATTAATAATTAATATACGTAGCAATTGATGTGCAGTTAAATGTATTTGTTTAAAAATCGAAAGTCGCATTATTTTTATCAATTTCTGTTTGCAGGAAGAATGAAATATTTTACAAAAATGGAACAAAATATTATTTTTTATTCAGTTTTGTAAACACTTTATAATATAACCATTTACAACCATGCTATGTAATCTGGCTTTTTACACTCAACATGTAATATGGCTTCTTCCTGCATTTCATGCCGATGATCTGAAAATTAAACTAGATCAATCTATGTATTTAACTCTTTCCAACAAGAAGAGACGTAGTTGATACTTGTTATGCCCCCACTTTAGAGAGGGCAAAGAGATTTGCCCTTGTACGTCTCGTCCCGTCCCGTCTGTCCGTCGGATTTTAGTGTCGCGCGTAACTCAAAAATTATAACTGCTAGAGTGATGAAACTGTATAAGCATACTCATCGGCATCAGGGCAAAAAAATGATATTTTTGGACTTGTGTCGCGCGTAACTCAAGAAGTATTACTGCTAGATTGATGAAACTTTATAAACATATTAATCAGCATGTGAACTTGTGCACTGGTTATTTTGGTGCAGATTTTTTTTTACATCAGCGGAGTTATGGCCCTTTTGTAAGCAAAAAAGGACATTTTTTAACTTGTGTCGGGTGTTAAGTCAAAAAGTATAACTGCTAGCGTAATGAAACTTTATAAACATATTCATCAGCATGTGAACTTGTGCACCTGCGTATTTTGGTGCATTTTTTCCGACATAGCGGAGTTTTGTAACAATCAGCGGAATATGGGTGCATGCGTGTCCTACGGACACATTTCTAGTATTTCTTTCATTTTATCGTGTCTTCTGCCACTCTGGTTTGCATCCAAGCATTGAGAAATTTAATTCTAATTAAATTGAATCAGTATCCTCTTTCATTCTTGTTTAATTTGAATTGCGATGGTTAATCTTTATTTACCATTCATGACGTATTATGAATAATTCTGGGCCAAATGTGAGGTTCGAGCGCCGTTAAACCAGTTTAAACCCCCAATGCTTTGCCGGTCCAAATCGGTGACCCCAGTTTTATTCATATTTGTGTTTTGTGTTTGTTACGTGTTTTTGTTTTGTGCTGTGTTGTTCAGACAATTCTTCACCTGCTTTAAAGGACTGTGTTGTTAAAAAGTGTTTTCTCCGGCTGATGCAGCTGGAGCTTCACCATGTCTGTATTTGAAACAGCTGTAAGGAAGTGTTAGTGAAAACTAAGTAGCGACGTACATTGGAGGCGCGTCGTGAGAAAACCTGGCTTAATGCGTGTGCGTACAGTGCCGTCCTGGATCAGCCTGTCTAGTCCGCACAGGCTGATCCAGGATGGCACTTTCCGCCTAAAGTGGATTTATAGTTAGAAGAGACTTTCTTGAAACAGAAAATACCATACAAGCGGAAAGTGCCGTCCTGGATTAGCCTGTGTGGACTGCACAGGCTAATCCGGGACGACAATTTACGCACACGCATTAAGACCGGTTTTCCCACAACGCGCCTCAAATTTGTATTTGTTTTAATCAGAAGTCTAGGAAACGTATAAAGGATTGACTGAGTAACAATTAATTGACTGGATAAAAGTGGTTGCGTTGAATCGGACAATTCGTTTAACAAACAGCCGTTATATGTGCCAGCATCTTGTAAGTGAAGAGTTATCACTCCCACACAATCTTAAGTACTTCTAGACATATCGTAGGTCTACTTGGCGCAACGTACATGTATTGTTAACAGTAAAAACGGAAATGGCGTTTTGTAATGTATTACATGACGCAAGTTACAGTATATACGAGTGTTATTGAAATGTGATGTACGTTGACTATAATGAAACGAACACTGTCGTGTTAGAACACAGACTAAACTATAACGACCCCATTATTATCCACATTATCATTATATTACCTTCATTATCATGGTCACTCTAATCATGGTTATTACCATCAACATTACCATTTAACCTGTTGGTGAACAAAAGTATCGCCCATATCACCCAATAATAATACATCTCCGAATAGGGGAAATAATGCAGGGTCTTCGCAGAGACACTACTGGACTGTTGCCTACCTTATTATAATAGTTGCTTTCAATGTTGTCGACGCAGTTTTCGGATCGTTGCTCTTCTCTAACATTATTGACACACGGGGTATCCGGACAAAAGTTTTGCCCAAAAGCCCCTTGGTCTAAAAATGCACATATGGACATAAGCCCCTTGGTATATTTGACAGGGTGGACATCAGCCCCTTGGTAGATTTTACAGGGTGGACAAAAGCCCATTGATAGTCATTACAGAGTGGACAAAAGCCCCTTTTTTAATGTTGTACATGCATCCCTTATGTATTGCTTGAAATATAAAGTTTTTATTTAATAATATGAAGTTCATCAGCAAATAAACAGATGGAATGAAATGTTGGTGTTTTAAGTATAGTATTTTTTTTCAGTATGCCATTTAATGTCTTAATTTGACAGGTTTAGGCATCGGAACTATAAAGAGCTCAAGTATAATAGTTAACGAAATGGATTTAAAAAAAAAAGTTGCTCCCACTGGGGCTCGAACCTCATACCTCCGGATCAAAAGGCTAGCGTCAAAAGCACGCGGCCATTCCGATTTGCTTGTACATGTATGTAATGCTTTCATAGTGTATGAAAATGACATTGTTATATTATTCTTACATGCGTTTAAGTACACGCAATACTACGTACGATACAAACGTATATTATTCGCATGTAGGTACTTTCGATTTCATAGTTAAAAGTTTCATTTCAAATTTTGTTCTCAGTCAGATCATTTTCTGATTTTTTTCACATGGTCATACGTCAACTTTCTTCAATTAAACGATAGTTATTAATTGTAGATGGAAATAATATACAATCACAAAATTGTATTAATATATGCGACGTCTTCTGTGAGCCCCTTCCGCTCCTCTACTCGCATATAACGGTCACATGCTGGGATTTTGTAAATATGCGTAATATTTTTCTGACGAGGTAAAACACTTTTTGATTTAATACTTATGTACCTGTCACATTTAAGAAATGAACTTATTAATTGTCCGATTTGTCTAATTTAGTATATCGTAGTTCTGTCAAACATATTTAAATTCCTTACACATAACATAATTTATAACTGCATACACAACTAATTTTACTGTATCGAAATTTATATACTACGCAGAATGCTTTACATCAGATATGTTAAGTAGGAAATCAATGCAAACACCATCCCTAAAACACGCCCTTTATGTTAAATAATAATTCCTTTCAAGTAAATGTTTTGGTTACACAATGATTATATCATCCACAAATACACATATATCATACCAATTCTGCGAACGCGTAATGTCTGTCCCACATACGAATCGGAATTTAAATGAGCAAGATTGTTATATGTTTATGAAATCGAAACTGCCAGATACCAACAATGACTAACCTTTGAACACATCTGTATTCAGGGGCGTAGCTTCCTTTAGGCACTATAGGCACGTGCCTATACATTTTTTCCAGAGTTTAAAAACTTAAATATGCCCAAAATGCAATAAAACAAGAGGGGGTGGGGGTGAGGAGATCTTTCTTGGCTGTGTTGAAACTTCATTATTTAACGAGTCCATTACGTCAATATGAAATTAATTTCATGAAACACACGCTTTTTTTACAATTATTTTGTAGAATCGGGGTTTAGCTGAAGTTATTTGTTTGTAGCCACACACGAGTATGAACACTCCTGGCCCATATTATCGCTTACAGCGTCATTGTGAAGATTCCGCCTATTGTGCCTATACATTTTTTGAACCCCGGCTACGCCCCTGGTATTTAAAACGATATTAATTTAGTATTCAATCATTGTTACGAACATGATAAAGAAACAAACCGTATGCATTCTTATCGCATATAATTATTTCACTACATTACAATAATTTGCTCCTTTTGTACTAAATTGTTGCGTGGTTGTCGTTTTCGGTAAAACGAAATACTGGGTTCCCTGAAAATTATTTTAGCACCATATATTTCACAGATAATATGAAAAATGTATGTTGTTGTTTTTTCAGGCAAAATATAATTATAAATTAAAACTTGCTTTTCCAGCATGCGAAGACAATTATTATACAAACAAAATATTAGTACGTCAGTTTTTATTTTACATTTAATAAACTTTCTACTTTAAGTTAGACTTTCTAATTGATCGCTTGTGCTCCCACCAAATGTCGTTTTAATTGTATACGTGCGTAATATATTACGCCGAAGATCATAAGTGAGTTGGGCATGTTTTTAAGACTGAATCATGTGATTGGAAATTTTACTAGTCAATGAAACAACAAGCACGAAACGAAATTACGTGCCGATTTTATACAACACATATTTTGGTGAAAGTTATAGCAATACATTAATAATTAATATACGTAGCAATTGATGTGCAGTTAAATGTATTTGTTTAAAAATCGAAAGTCGCATTATTTTTATCAATTTCTGTTTGCAGGAAGAATGAAATATTTTAAAAAAATGGAACAAAATATTATTTTTTATTCAGTTTTGTAAACACTTTATAATATAACCATTTACAACCATGCTATGTAATCTGGCTGTTTACACTCATCATGTAATATGGCTTCTTCCTGCATTTCATGCCGATGATCTGAAAATTAAACTAGATCAATCTATGTATTTAACTCTTTCCAACAAGAAGAGACGTAGTTGATACTTGTTATGCCCCCACTTTAGAGAGGGCAAATAGATTTGCCCTTGTCCGTCCGTCCCGTCCCGTCTGTCCGTCGGATTTTAGTGTCGCGCGTAACTCAAAAATTATAACTGCTAGAGTGATGAAACTGTATAAGCATACTCATCGGCATCAGGGCAAAAAAATTATATTTTTGGACTTGTGTCGCGTGTAACTCAAGAAGTATTACTGCTAGATTGATGAAACTTTATAAACATATTAATCAGCATGTGAACTTGTGCACTGGTTATTTTGGTGCAGTTTTTTTTACATCAGCGGAGTTATGGCCCTTTTGAAAGCAAAAAAGGACATTTTTTAACTTGTGTCGGGTGTTAAGTCAAAAAGTATAACTGCTAGCGTAATGAAACTTTATAAACATATTCATCAGCATGTGAACTTGTGCACCTGCGTATTTTGGTGCATTTTTTCCGACATAGCGGAGTTTTGTAACAATCAGCGGAATATGGGTGCATGCGTGTCCTACGGACACATTTCTAGTATTTCTTTCATTTTATCGTGTCTTCTGCCACTCTGGTTTGCATCCAAGCATTGAGAAATTTAATTCTAATTAAATTGAATCAGTATCCTCTTTCATTCTTGTTTAATTTGAATTGCGATGGTTAATCTTTATTTACCATTCATGACGTATTATGAATAATTCTGGGCCAAATGTGAGGTTCGAGCGCCTTTAAACCAGTTTAAACCCCCAATGCTTTGCCGGTCCAAATCGGTGACCCCAGTTTTATTCATATTTGTGTTTTGTGTTTGTTACGTGTTTTTGTTTTGTGCTGTGTTGTTCAGACAATTCTTCACCTGCTTTAAAGGACTGTGTTGTTAAAAAGTGTTCTCTCCGGCTGATGCAGCTGGAGATTCACCATGTCTGTATTTGAAACAGCTGTAAGGAAGTGTTAGTGAAAACTAAGTAGCGACGTACATTGGAGGCGCGTCGTGAGAAAACCTGGCTTAATGCGTGTGCGTACAGTGCCGTCCTGGATCAGCCTGTCTAGTCCGCACATGCTGATCCAGGATGGCACTTTCCGCCTAAAGTGGATTTATAGTTAGAAGAGACTTTCTTGAAACAGAAAATACCATACAAGCGGAAAGTGCCGTCCTGGATTAGCCTGTGTGGACTGCACAGGCTAATCCGGGACGACAATTTACGCACACGCATTAAGACCGGTTTTCCCACAACGCGCCTCAAATTTGTATTTGTTTTAATCAGAAGTCTAGGAAACGTATAAAGGATTGACTGAGTAACAATTAATTGACTGGATAAAAGTGGTTGCGTTGAATCGGACAATTCGTTTAACAAACAGCCGTTATATGTGCCAGCATCTTGTAAGTGAAGAGTTATCACTCCCACACAATCTTAAGTACTTCTAGACATATCGTAGGTCTACTTGGCGCAACGCACATGTATTGTTAACAGTAAAAACGGAAATGGCGTTTTGTAATGTATTACATGACGCAAGTTACAGTATATACGAGTGTTATTGAAATGTGATGTACGTTGACTATAATGAAACGAACACTGTCGTGTTAGAACACAGACTAAACTATAACGACCCCATTATTATCCACATTATCATTATATTACCTTCATTATCATGGTCACTCTAATCATGGTTATTACCATCAACATTACCATTTAACCTGTTGGTGAACAAAAGTATCGCCCATATCACCCAATAATAATACATCTCCGAATAGGGGAAATAATGCAGGGTCTTCGCAGAGACACTACTGGACTGTTGCCTACCTTATTATAATAGTTGCTTTCAATGTTGTCGACGCAGTTTTCGGATCGTTGCTCTTCTCTAACATTATTGACACACGGGGTATCCGGACAAACGTTTTGCCCAAAAGCCCCTTGGTCTAAAAATGCACACATGGACATAAGCCCCTTGGTATATTTGACAGGGTGGACATCAGCCCCTTGGTAGATTTTACAGGGTGGACAAAAGCCCATTGATAGTCATTACAGAGTGGACAAAAGCCCCTTTTTTAATGTTGTACATGCATCCCTTATGTATTGCTTGAAATATAAAGTTTTTATTTAATAATATGAAGTTCATCAGGAAATAAACAGATGGAATGAAATGTTGGTGTTTTAAGTATAGTATTTTTTTTCAGTATGCCATTTAATGTCTTAATTTGACAGGTTTAGGCATCGGAACTATAAAGAGCTCAAGTATAATAGTTAACGAAATGGATTTTTAAAAAAAAGTTGCTCCCACTGGGGCTCGAACCTCATACCTCCGGATCAAAAGGCTAGCGTCAAAAGCACTCGGCCATTCCGATTTGCTTGTACATGTATGTAATGCTTTCATAGTGTATGAAAATGACATTGTTATATTATTCTTACATGCGTTTAAGTACACGCAATACTACGTACGATACAAACGTATATTATTCGCATGTAGGTACTTTCGATTTCATAGTTAAAAGTTTCATTTCAAATTTTGTTCTCAGTCAGATCATTTTCTGATTTTTTTCACATGGTCATACGTCAACTTTCTTCAATTAAACGATAGTTATTAATTGTAGATGGAAATAATATACAATCACAAAATTGTATTAATATATGCGACGTCTTCTGTGAGCCCCCTCCGCTCCTCTACTCGCATATAACGGTCACATGCTGGGATTTTGTAAATATGCGTAATATTTTTCTGACGAGGCAAAACACTTTTTGATTTAATACTTATGTACCTGTCACATTTAAGAAATGAACTTATTAATTGTCCGATTTGTCTAATTTAGTATATCGTAGTTCTGTCAAACATATTTAAATTCCTTACACATAACATAATTTATAACTGCATACACAACTAATTTTACTGTATCGATATTTATATACTACGCAGAATGCTTTACATCAGATATGTTAAGTAGGAAATCAATGCAAACACCATCCCTAAAACACGCCCTTTATGTTAAATAATAATTCCTTTCAAGTAAATGTTTTGGTTACACAATGATTATATCATCCACAAATACACATATATCATACCAATTCTGCGAACGCGTAATGTCTGTCCCACATACGAATCGGAATTTAAATGAGCAAGATTGTTATATGTTTATGAAATCGAAACTGCCAGATACCAACAATGACTAACCTTTGAACACATCTGTATTCAGGGGCGTAGCTTCCTTTAGGCACTATAGGCACGTGCCTATACATTTTTTCCAGAGTTTAAAAACTTAAATATGCCCAAAATGCAATAAAACAAGAGGGGGTGGGGGTGAGGGGATCTTTCTTGGCTGTGTTGAAACTTCATTATTTAACGAGTCCATTACGTCAATATGAAATTAATTTCATGAAACACACGCTTTTTTTACAATTATTTTGTAGAATCGGGGTTTAGCTGAAGTTATTTGTTTGTAGCCACACACGAGTATGAACACTCCTGGCCCATATTATCCCTTACAGCGTCATTGTGAAGATTCCGCCTATTGTGCCTATACATTTTTTGAACCCCGGCTTCGCCCCTGGTATTTAAAACGATATTAAGTTAGTATTCAGTCATTGTTACGAATATGATAAAGAAACAAACCGTATGCATTGTTATCGCATATAATTATTTCACTACATTACAATAATTTTCTCCTTTTGTACTAAATTGTTGCGTGGTTGTCTTTTTCGGTAAAACGAAATACTGGGTTCCCTGAAAATTATTTTAGCACCATATATTTCACAGATAATATGAAAAATGTATGTTGTTGTTTTTTCAGGCAAAATATAATTATAAATTAAAACTTGCTTTTCCAGCATGCGAAGACAATTATTATACAAACAAAATATTAGTCCGTCAGTTTTTATTTTACATTTAATAAACTTTCTACTTTAAGTTAGACTTTCTAATTGATCGCTTGTGCTCCCACCAAATGTCGTTTTAATTGTATACGTGCGTAATATATTACGCCGAAGATCATAAGTGAGTTGGGCATGTTTTTAAGACTGAATCATGTGATTGGAAATTTTACTAGTCAATGAAACAACAAGCACGAAACGAAATTACGTGCCGATTTTATACAACACATATTTTAGTGAAAGTTATAGCAATTCATTAATAATTAATATACGTAGCAATTGATGTGCAGTTAAATGTATTTGTTTAAAAATCGAAAGTCGCATTATTTTTATCAATTTCTGTTTGCAGGAAGAATGAAATATTTTACAAAAATGGAACAAAATATTTTTTTTTTTCTGTTTTGTAAACACTTTATAATATAACCATTTACAACCATGCTATGTAATTTGTCTTTTTACACTCAACATGTAATATGGCTTCTTCCTGCATTTCATGCCGATGATCTGAAAATTAAACTAGATCAATCTATGTATTTAACTCTTTCGAACAAGAAGAGACGTAGTTGATACTTGTTATGCCCCCACTTTAGAGAGGGCAAATAGATTTGCCCTTGTCCGTCCGTCCCGTCCCGTCTGTCCGTCGGATTTTAGTGTCGCGCGTAACTCAAAAATTATAACTGCTAGAGTGATGAAACTGTATAAGCATACTCATCGGCATCAGGGCAAAAAAATTATATTTTTAGACTTGTGTTGTGCACTGGTTATTTTGGTGCAGTTTTTTTTTTACATCCGCCGAGTTATGGCCCTTTTGTAAGCAAAAAAGGACATTTTTTAACTTGTGTCGGGTGTTAAGTAAAAAAGTATAACTGCTAGCGTAATGAAACTTTATAAACATATTCATCAGCATGTGAACTTGTGCACCTGCGTATTTTGGTGCATTTTTTCCGACATAGCGGAGTTTTGTAACAATCAGCGGAATATGGGTGCATGCGTGTCCTACGGACACATTTCTAGTATTTCTTTCATTTTATTGTGTCTTCTGCCACTCTGTTTGCATCCAAGCATTGAGAAATTTAATTCTAATTAAATTGAATCAGTATCCTCTTTCATTCTTGTTTAATTTGAATTGCGATGGTTAATCTTTATTTACCATTCATGACGTATTATGAATAATTCTGGGCCAAATGTGAGGTTCGAGAGCCGTTATACCATTTTAAACCCCCAATGCTTTGCCGGTCCAAATCGGTGACCCCAGTTTTATTCATATTTGTGTTTTGTGTTTGTTACGTGTTTTTGTTTTGTGCTGTGTTGTTCAGACAATTCTTCACCTGCATTAAAGGACTGTGTTGTTATAAAGTGTTTTCTCCGGCTGATGCAGCTGGAGCTTCACCATGTCTGTATTTGAAACAGCTGTAGGAAGTGTTAGTGAAAACTAAGTAGCGACGTACATTGGAGGCACGTCGTGAGAAAACCTGGCTTAATGCATGTGCGTACAGTGCCGTCCTGGATTAGCCTGTGTGGACTGCACAGGCTAATCCGCGACGACAATTTACGCACATGCATTAAGACCGGTTTTCCCACGACGCGCCTCAAATTTGCATTTGTTTTAAATCAGAAGTCTAGGAAACGTATAAAGGATTGACTGAGTAACAATTAATTGACTGGATAAAAGTGGTTGCGTTGAATCGGACAATTCGTTTAACAAACAGCCGTTATATGTGCCAGCATCTTGTAATTAAAGATTTATCACTCCCACACAATCTTAAGCACTTCTAGACATATCGTATGTCTACTTGGCGCAACGTGCATGTATTGTTAACAGTAAACGGAAGTGGCGTTTTGTAATGTATTACATGACGCAAGTTACAGTATATACGAGTGTTATTGAAATGTGATGTACGTTTACTATCACGAAACGAACACCGTCGTGTACGAACACAGACTAAACTATACCGACCCCATTATTATCCACATTATCATTATATTACCTTCATTATCATGGTCACTCTAATCATGGTTATTACCATCAACATTACCATTTAACCTGTTGGTGAACAAAAGTATCGCCCGTATCACCCGATAATAATACATCTCCGAATAGGGGAAATAATGCAGGGTCTTCGCAGAGACACTACTGGACTGTTGCCTACCTTATTATAATAGTTGCTTTGAATGTTGTCGACGCAGTTTTCTGATCGTTGCTCTTCTCTAACATTATTGACACACGGGGTATCCGGACAAAAGTTTTGCCCAAAAGCCCCTTGGTCTAAAAATGCACACATGGACATAAGCCCCTTGGTAGATTTTACAGGGTGGACATCAGCCCCTTGGTAGATTTTACAGGGTGGACAAAAGCCCATTGGTAGTCATTACAGAGTGGACAAAAGCCCCTTTTTTAATGTTGTACATGCATCCCTTATGTATTGCTTGAAATATAAAGTTTTTATTTAATAATATGAAGTTCATCAGGAAATAAACAGATGGAATGAAATGTTGGTGTTTTAAGTATAGTATTTTTTTTCAGTATGCCATTTAATGTCTTAATTTGACAGGTTTAGGCATCGGAACTATAAAGAGCTCAAGTATAATAGTTCACGAAATGGATTTTTAAAAAAAAGTTGCTCCCACTGGGGCTCGAACCTCATACCTCCGGATCAAAAGGCTAGCGTCAAAAGCACGCGGCCATTCCGATTTGCTTGTACATGTATGTAATGCTTTCATAGTGTATGAAAATGACATTGTTATATTATTCTTACATGCGTTTAAGTACACGCAATACTACGTACGATACAAACGTATATTATTCGCATGTAGGTACTTTCGATTTCATAGTTAAAAGTTTCATTTCAAATTTTGTTCTCAGTCAGATCATTTTCTGATTTTTTTCACATGGTCATACGTCAACTTTCTTCAATTAAACGATAGTTATTAATTGTAGATGGAAATAATATACAATCACAAAATTGTATTAATATATGCGACGTCTTCTGTGAGCCCCCTCCGCTCCTCTACTCGCATATAACGGTCACATGCTGGGATTTTGTAAATATGCGTAATATTTTTCTGACGAGGCAAAACACTTTTTGATTTAATACTTATGTACCTGTCACATTTAAGAAATGAACTTATTAATTGTCCGATTTGTCTAATTTAGTATATCGTAGTTCTGTCAAACATATTTAAATTCCTTACACATAACATAATTTATAACTGCATACACAACTGATTTTACTGTATCTGTATTTATATACTACGCAGAATGCTTTACATCAGATATGTTAAGTAGGAAATCAATGCAAACACCATCCCTAAAACACGCCCTTTATGTTAAATAATAATTCCTTTCAAGTAAATGTTTTGGTTACACAATGATTATATCATCCACACATACACATATATCATACCAATTCTGCGAACGCGTAATGTCTGTCCCACATACGAATCGGAATTTAAATGAGCAAGATTGTTATATGTTTATGGAATCGAAACTGCCAGATACCAACAATGACTAACCTTTGAATACATCTGTATTCAGGGGCGTAGCTTCCTTTACGCACTATAGGCACGTGCCTATACATTTTTTCCAGAGTTTAAAAACTTAAATATGCCCAAAATGCAATAAAACAAGAGGGGGTGGGGGTGAGGGGATCTTTCTTGGCTGTGTTGAAACTTCATTATTTAACGAGTCCATTACGTCAATATGAAATTAATTTCATGAAACACACGCTTTTTTTACAATTATTTTGTAGAATCGGGGTTTAGCTGAAGTTATTTGTTTGTAGCCACACACGAGTATGAACACTCCTGGCCCATATTATCGCTTAAAGCGTCATTGTGAAGATTCCGCCTATTGTGCCTATACATTTTTTGAACCCCGGCTACGCCCCTGGTATTTAAAACGATATTAATTTAGTATTCAATCATTGTTACGAACATGATAAAGAAACAAACCGTATGCATTCTTATCGCATATAATTATTTCACTACATTACAATAATTTGCTCCTTTTGTACTAAATTGGTGCGTGGTTGTCGTTTTCGGTAAAACGAAATACTGGGTTCCCTGAAAATTATTTTAGCACCATATATTTCACAGATAATATGAAAAATGTATGTTGTTGTTTTTTCAGGCAAAATATAATTATAAATTAAAACTTGCTTTTCCAGCATGCGAACACAATTATTATACAAACAAAATATTAGTCCGTCAGTTTTTATTTTACATTTAATAAACTTTCTACTTTAAGTTAGACTTTCTAATTGATCGCTTGTGCTCCCACCAAATGTCGTTTTAATTGTATACGTGCGTAATATATTACGCCGAAGATCATAAGTGAGTTGGGCATGTTTTTAAGACTGAATCATGTGATTGGAAATTTTACTAGTCAATGAAACAACAAGCACGAAACGAAATTACGTGCCGATTTTATACAACACATATTTTAGTGAAAGTTATAGCAATTCATTAATAATTAATATACGTAGCAATTGATGTGCAGTTAAATGTATTTGTTTAAAAATCGAAAGTCGCATTATTTTTATCAATTTCTGTTTGCAGGAAGAATGAAATATTTTAAAAAAATGGAACAAAATATTATTTTTTATTCAGTTTTGTAAACACTTTATAATATAACCATTTACAACCATGCTATGTAATCTGGCTTTTTACACTCAACATGTAATATGGCTTCTTCCTGCATTTCATGCCGATGATCTGAAAATTAAATTAGATCAATCTATGTATTTAACTCTTTCCAACAAGAAGAGACGTAGTTGATACTTGTTATGCCCCCACTTTAGAGAGGGCAAATAGATTTGCCCTTGTCCGTCCCGTCCCGTCTGTCCGTCGGATTTTAGTGTCGCGCGTAACTCAAAAATTATGACTGCTAGAGTGATGAAACTGTATAAGCATACTCATCGGCATCAGGGCAAAAAATGATATTTTTGGACTTGTGTCGCGCATAACTCAAGAAGTATTACTGCTAGATTGATGAAACTTTATAAACATATTAATCAGCATGTGAACTTGTGCACTGGTTATTTTGGTGCAGTTTTTTTTACATCAGCGGAGTTATGGCCCTTTTGTAAGCAAAAAAGGACATTTTTTAACTTGTGTCGGGTGTTAAGTAAAAAAGTATAACTGCTAGCGTAATGAAACTTTATAAACATATTCATCAGCATGTGAACTTGTGCACCTGCGTATTTTGGTGCATTATTTCCGACATAGCGGAGTTTTGTAACAATCAGCGGAATATGGGTGCATGCGTGTCCTACGGACACATTTTCTAGTATTTCTTTCATTTTATCGTGTCTTCTGCCACTCTGGTTTGCATCCAAGCATTGAGAAATTTAATTCTAATTAAATTGAATCAGTATCCTCTTTCATTCTTGTTTAATTTGAATTGCGATGGTTAATCTTTATTTACCATTCATGACGTATTATGAATAATTCTGGGCCACATATGAGGTTCGAGCGCCGTTAAACCAGTTTAAACCCCCAATGCTTTGCCGGTCCAAATCGGTGACCCCAGTTTTATTCATATTTGTGTTTTGTGTTTGTTACGTGTTTTTGTTTTGTGCTGTGTTGTTCAGACAATTCTTCACTTGCTTTAAAGGACTGTGTTGTTAAAAAGTGTTTTCTCCGGCTGATGCAGCTGGAGCTTCACCATGTCTGTATTTGAAACAACTGTAGGAAGTGTTAGTGAAAACTAAGTAGCGACGTACATTGGAGGCACGTCGTGAGAAAACCTGGCTTAATGCATGTGCGTACAGTGCCGTCCTGGATTAGCCTGTGTGGACTGCACAGGCTAATCCGGGACGACAATTTACGCACATGCATTAAGACCGGTTTTCCCACGACGCGCTTCAAATTTGCATTTGTTTTAAATCAGAAGGCTAGGAAACGAATAAAGGATTGACTGAGTAACAATTAATTGACTGGATAAAAGTGGTTGCGTTGAATCGGACAATTCGTTTAACAAACAGCCGTTATATGTGCCAGCATCTTGTAATTAAAGATTTATCACTCCCACACAATCTTAAGCACTTCTAGACATATCGTATGTCTACTTGGCGCAACGTGCATGTATTGTTAACAGTAAACGGAAGTGGCGTTTTGTAATGTATTACATGACGCAAGTTACAGTATATACGAGTGTTATTGAAATGTGATGTACGTTGACTATAACGAAACGAACACCGTCGTGTTAGAACACAGACTAAACTATACCGACCCCATTATTATCCACATTATCATTATATTACCTTCATTATCATGGTCACTGTAATCATGGTTATTACCATCAACATTACCATTTAACCTGTTGGTGAACAAAAGTATCGCCCGTATCACCCGATAATAATACATCTCCGAATAGGGGAAATAATGCAGGGTCTTCGCAGAGACACTACTGGACTGTTGCCTACCTTATTATAATAGTTGCTTTCAATGTTGTCGACGCAGTTTTCTGATCGTTGCTCTTCTCTAACATTACTGACACACGGGGTATCCGGACAAAAGTTTTGCCCAAAAGCCCCTTGGTCTAAAAATGCACACATGGATATAAGCCCCTTGGTATATTTGACAGGGTGGACATCAGCCCCTTGGTAGATTTTACAGGGTGGACAAAAGCCCATTGGTAGTCATTACAGAGTGGACAAAAGCCCCTTTTTTAATGTTGTACATGCATCCCTTATGTATTGCTTGAAATATAAAGTTTTTATTTAATAATATGAAGTTCATCAGGAAATAAACAGATGGAATGAAATGTTGGTGTTTTAAGTATAGTATTTCTTTTCAGTATGCCATTTAATGTCTTAATTTGACAGGTTTAGGCATCGGAACTATAAAGAGCTCAATAGTTACTATAATAGTTCACGAAATGGATTTAAAAAAAAAAGTTGCTCCCACTGGGGCTCGAACCTCATACCTCCGGATCAAAAGGCTAGCGTCAAAAGCACTCGGCCATTCCGATTTGCTTGTACATATATGTAATGCTTTCATAGTGTATGAAAATGACATTGTTATATTATTCTTACATGCGTTTAAGTACACGCAATACTACGTACGATACAAACGTATATTATTCGCATGTTGGTACTTTCGATTTCATAGCTAAAAGTTTCATTTCAAATTTTGTTCACAGTCAGATCATTTTCTGATTTTTTTCACATGGTCATACGTCAACTTTCTTCAATTACACGATAGTTATTAATTGTAAATGGAAATAATATACAATCACAAAATTGTATTAATATATGCGAGGTCTTCTGTGAGCCCCCTCCGCTCCTCTGCTCGCATATAACGGTCACATGCTGGGATTTTGTAAATATGCGTAATATTTTTCTGACGAGGCAAAACACTTTTTGATTTAATACTTATGTACCTGTCACATTTAAGAAATGAACTTATTAATTGTCCGATTTGTCTAATTTAGTATATCGTAGTTCTGTCAAACATATTTAAATTCCTTACACATAACATAATTTATAACTGCATACACAACTAATTTTACTGTATCTATATTTATATACTACGCAGAATGCTTTACATCAGATATGTTAAGTAGGAAATCAATGCAAACACCATCCCTAAAACACGCCCTTTATGTTAAATAATAATTCCTTTCAAGTAAATGTTTTGGTTACACAATGATTATATCATCCACACATACACATATATCATACCAATTCTGCGAACGCGTAATGTCTGTCCCACATACGAATCGGAATTTAAATGAGCAAGATTGTTATATGTTTATGGAATCGAAACTGCCAGATACCAACAATGACTAACCTTTGAATACATCTGTATTCAGGGGCGTAGCTTCCTTTACGCACTATAGGCACGTGCCTATACATTTTTTCCAGAGTTTAAAAACTTAAATATGCCCAAAATGCAATAAAACAAGAGGGGGTGGGGGTGAGGGGATCTTTCTTGGCTGTGTTGAAACTTCATTATTTAACGAGTCCATTACGTCAATATGAAATTAATTTCATGAAACACACGCTTTTTTTACAATTATTTTGTAGAATCGGGGTTTAGCTGAAGTTATTTGTTTGTAGCCACACACGAGTATGAACACTCCTGGCCCATATTATCGCTTAAAGCGTCATTGTGAAGATTCCGCCTATTGTGCCTATACATTTTTTGAACCCCGGCTACGCCCCTGGTATTTAAAACGATATTAATTTAGTATTCAATCATTGTTACGAACATGATAAAGAAACAAACCGTATGCATTCTTATCGCATATAATTATTTCACTACATTACAATAATTTGCTCCTTTTGTACTAAATTGGTGCGTGGTTGTCGTTTTCGGTAAAACGAAATACTGGGTTCCCTGAAAATTATTTTAGCACCATATATTTCACAGATAATATGAAAAATGTATGTTGTTGTTTTTTCAGGCAAAATATAATTATAAATTAAAACTTGCTTTTCCAGCATGCGAACACAATTATTATACAAACAAAATATTAGTACGTCAGTTTTTATTTTACATTTAATAAACTTTCTACTTTAAGTTAGACTTTCTAATTGATCGCTTGTGCTCCCACCAAATGTCGTTTTAATTGTATACGTGCGTAATATATTACGCCGAAGATCATAAGTGAGTTGGGAATGTTTTTAAGACTGAATCATGTGATTGGAAATTTTACTAGTCAATGAAACAACAAGCACGAAACGAAATTACGTGCCGATTTTATACAACACATATTTTAGTGAAAGTTATAGCAATTCATTAATAATTAATATACGTAGCAATTGATGTGCAGTTAAATGTATTTGTTTAAAAATCGAAAGTCGCATTATTTTTATCAATTTCTGTTTGCAGGAAGAATGAAATATTTTAAAAAAATGGAACAAAATATTATTTTTTATTCAGTTTTGTAAACACTTTATAATATAACCATTTACAACCATGCTATGTAATCTGGCTTTTTACACTCAACATGTAATATGGCTTCTTCCTGCATTTCATGCCGATGATCTGAAAATTAAACTAGATCAATCTATGTATTTAACTCTTTCCAACAAGAAGAGACGTAGTTGATACTTGTTATGCCCCCACTTTAGAGAGGGCAAAGAGATTTGCCCTTGTCCGTCCGTCCCGTCCCGTCTGTCCGTCGGATTTTAGTGTCGCGCGTAACTCAAAAATTATAACTGCTAAAGTGATGAAACTGTAAAAGCATACTCATCGGCATCAGGGCAAAAAAATGATATTTTTGGACTTGTGTCGCGCGTAACTCAAGAAGTATTACTGCTAGATTGATGAAACTTTATAAACATATTAATCAGCATGTGAACTTGTGCACTGGTTATTTTGGTGCAGATTTTTTTTTACATCAGCGGAGTTATGGCCCTTTTGTAAGCAAAAAAAGGACATTTTTTAACTTGTGTCGGGTGTTAAGTCAAAAAGTATAACTGCTAGCGTAATGAAACTTTATAAACATATTCATCAGCATGTGAACTTGTGCACCTGCGTATTTTGGTTTATTTTTTCCGACATAGCGGAGTTTTGTAACAATCAGCGGAATATGGGTGCATACGTGTCCTACGGACACATTTCTAGTATTTCTTTCATTTTATTGTGTCTTCTGCCACTCTGGTTTGCATCCAAGCATTGAGAAATTTAATTCTAATTAAATTGAATCAGTATCCTCTTTCATTCTTGTTTAATTTGAATTGCGATGGTTAATCTTTATTTACCATTCATGACGTATTATGAATAATTCTGGGCCAAATGTGAGGTTCGAGCGCCGTTAAACCAGTTTAAACCCCCAATGCTTTGCCGGTCCAAATCGGTGACCCCAGTTTTATTCATATTTGTGTTTTGTGTTTGTTACGTGTTTTTGTTTTGTGCTGTGTTGTTCAGACAATTCTTCACTTGCTTTAAAGGACTGTGTTGTTAAAAAGTGTTTTCTCCGGCTGATGCAGCTGGAGCTTCACCATGTCTGTATTTGAAACAGCTGTAGGAAGTGTTAGTGAAAACTAAGTAGCGACGTACTTGGGAGGCGCGTCTTGAGAAAACCTGGCTTAATGCATGTGCGTACAGTGCCGTCCTGGATTAGCCTGTGTGGACTGCACAGGCTAATCCGGGACGACAATTTACGCACATGCATTAAGACCGGTTTTCCCACGACGCGCCTCAAATTTGTATTTGTTTTAAATCAGAAGTCTAGGAAACGTATAAAGGATTGACTGAGTAACAATTAATTGACTGGATAACAGTGGTTGCGTTGAATCGGACAATTCGTTTAACAAACAGCCGTTATATGTGCCAGCATCTTGTAATTGAAGATTTATCACTCCCACACAATCTTAAGCACTTCTAGACGTATCGTATGTCTACATGGCGCAACGTGCATGTATTGTTAACAGTAAACGGAGGTGGCGTTTTGTAATGTATTACATGACGCAAGTTACAGTATATACGAGTGTAATTGAAATGTGATGTACGTTGACTATAACGAAACGAACACCGTCGTGTACGAACACATACTAAACTATACCGACCCCATTATTATCCACATTATCATTATATTACCTTCATTATCACGGTCACTGTAATCATGGTTATTACCATCAACATTACCATTTAACCTGTTGGTGAACGAAAGTATCGCCCGTATCACCCGATAATAATACATCTCCGAATAGGGGAAATAATGCAGGGTCTTCGCAGAGACACTACTGGACTGTTGCCTACCTTATTATAATAGTTGCTTTCAATGTTGTCGACGCAGTTTTCGGATCGTTGCTCTTCTTTAACATTATTGACACACGGGGTATCCGGACAAAATTTTGCCCAAAAGCCCCTTGGTCTAAAAATGCACACATGGATATAAGCCCCTTGGTATATTTGACAGGGTGGACATCAGCCCCTTGGTAGATTTTACAGGGTGGACAAAAGCCCATTGGTAGTCATTACAGAGTGGACAAAAGCCCCTTTTTTAATGTTGTACATGCATCCCTTATGTATTGCTTGAAATGTAAAGTTTTTATTTAATAATATGAAGTTCATCAGGAAATAAACAGATGGAATAAAATGTTGGTGTTTTAAGTATAGGTGTATTTAGTGCAATTACTCAAATAAATATGTTACTAGAATCAATTTGTAATTAACTGATGGGATGAAATTTTCTATTGAATTGCACGCACAATATACACTATCAGAAGGGGCTTTTGTCCACTATTTCATAATATCAACGGGCTTATGTCCACCCTGTTAAATCTACCAAGGGGCTTATGTCCACTTTTTCAAATATACCAAGGGGCTAATGTCTACGTGTGCATTTTTAGACAAGGGGCTGTTAGGTACTTTTTTACTACAACCAAAACACGGTTTTGTGTTCGTTTGTTTCTTCCAGTTTACTAAGCTTTTAATGCAATTTAGGTCTAAACATATTTAATTACCTATTAATACGTTCGTAAATACACTGTTTTCCCAATTTGTTTCGTGAACACATATTATATAATTATATCAAGCAAGCTATTCGAGAGGATACGACGCTTTGATTTATTCTAATCAAAGTAAACTTTCGAAATAACAATGACAAAAACCCGAGGTCTGAGTTTATCTGAAAATTCTATACAGTCTTTCAACTCGACAAACCTTCCTCTCCATGATGGATTAGTACCAGACTAGAAATGACAAAACATGACGTTGCGATTTGCAGTTTATGTACACACTTTAACAAGTCTTCGGCCAAGGAATACTGATCATGTTGATGACTTTGTTTCATTGACTTGCAATCGTAGAGGTATGTTTTAAATATTTATACCAACGTTAAGCAAATAGCACAGCATTCCTTTCCGTGACTTTTTTGTGTGAGAGGTCTGACAAAGAAGGGGGTATGCCTAGCTGATTGTGCAACCTTCACAGTTGTCCCGTAGTGACTCTCTCGCAAACATACTAGCACGTGACAAGCATTATGTTTTGTGAAGGAAGATGCGAATAAACGCATTATACTAGTAATTTATATTACATCATGAATTACCTTAAACTAGTAATTTATATTATACCATGAATTACTTTACAAAACAGACTACCTAGTGAAGTCATACGTCAACATTACATGCTGCATGGTGTCTATATTGCATAACAAACTACCGAATGAAGCGAAATCTTAACAATACATGACGCAATGAAAGAGTAGTTTGTGTGCTTGGTCAGCGATGGCGCACACAACCAACTACTACGGTAGAAGGACATGGCATCGTGCTTTCTGAACTAGTTAATATGTATTGTTCAGCTCGACATGACAGATCCTGCGAGGCCTTGAATAGACGAACGGTCAATACAATCACGACTTTAAATAAGGTACTGCTTCCTTAGTCTTAATTATCTACCTTACCAGGTGGTGGAGGTGCAATAGAATTGGTCTGTGTTTTGTTTTTGTTGTTGTGCGTAATGGTGTACTACATACTCTATAATCATAATGTACATATTTATTGGACATGCACTTGGAGTCGCAATGCAGTTAAACCAGACGGGAAATTTACATGCAGATTTTCTTGCATTTATCTCATGGCGTATGTAAAGACATCCTCAGGCTTGAAAATCTGTAAACATCCAATCATTTTAAGGGCGATTGAAGCTTTACGGCTTTAATATTTGGCTTGTGTCGTCAAAATATCGCTAACCGTTTCATGTAGAAAAATATAATTAAATATAAAAAAATTTAATCTACTAAACTATTCCAGTTTCGGCAAATACTATTTCAACCTCCTCCTCCTTCCAAGTTGTTATGTGATAAGTCTATATCCATGTTTGTTCAGGAAGTACGTCACAATATTACAAGTTGTTATGTGATAAGTCTATATCCATGTTTGTTCAGGAAGTACGTCACAATATTACAAGTTGTTATGTGATAAGTCAATATCCATGTTTTTTTCAGTAAGTACGTCACAATATTACAAGTTGTTATGTGATAAGTCTATATCCATGTTTTTTCAGGAAGTACGTCACAATATTGGATAATATATTGAATAAATTTGAACATTTCTGCCGTTTGTGTAAACGTTGATTGGCATATCTCAATATTAAATTAAATTGTACATAACTATATATATTCGCGTACATGTAATATAAATCAACTGAGGTTAATTCAAGTTAAAGTGTTTATTTTTTTCAGTCAATGACAATTTAGATAATATAATTGCTCTATAGTTTAACAGATTCATAGTTGTAGCACAACAATGCAGCCCTTGAAAGCAGAATGAAAACGAAATAAAATATCATATTACAAGAGTGAAATGTATAACGGTATTTGGACATTTCGGACCCGAGACAAAAAGCAGTGTGTGTAATGTGCTCTAATATGGTTTGTGTAGTGTCATTAAATATGGTTTGTGTAGTGTGATAAGTTTATTGGGCATATAATAAATTTTAATTTTCTTGAAAACCCGTGCAGAAAAGAATTGGCATCTGTGATACATTTATCATCAGTGGTAGACAAACTTATTTTGTATTCATGGTTCACAATTTAAATGACCAATTGCGTATACTAGTAGGTTGATAACACACGAAACTATGAAGAAACGAACATGTAACATGCTATAAATAAAGCGAATAGGAACATAATAATGGCATTCGACACTATGGCATTACACAATCGTGATTTGCTTCATTTAGTGTGGTGTAACATCTGCATACATGGGTGTAGGTTACTTTTACATATGAAATTCCGGTTTCAGGAAAAATTGAACTTAGTACAAAATTCTGTTAAATTTGTAAGCAAGCGAGCAGTTTTTCGAAGATAAAGCGAGTCATAAAAGGTTTGTTTAAGATTCCTTTTTATTAATTAGTTTATTTGTTGCTACTTTATTTACGATACTACAGTAGTTGTCGAAATCTGTAAATCTGTAGTAAAAATAATGACTGAGTAAAGACAAAGGACGAAGCTTTCCTACTTCGATAAATCTTTCTCAGTGGTGTGATTCAACTTTTCTTCTCGGAGAATCTGCGATTTCAAAGCCTGCCACAAGCAGGTTATGAAATAAGTTAAAATACGAAAAAACTAATTCGTGTCTTTCACATTCAGGTGGGAAGTGTACATTACGAAGGATTACCTTGACGTTAAATTGCGTCTTACCGCTATTGATGTTATACTCATCTTGTGCGACAAATGTGTTAATGTGCAATTTGAGATATGGGTTTAAAATGGATGTGGGTTTAAAAGCATTAACGCCACTTACACACAACTGTGGTATTATATAACAGATGGTGCATGTTCTTTATATTTGTTCTAACAACCACGTTTATAAACGTAAATTAGAAGTTCTAAGATACCTGGTTGTAACCCAACAGGTTTCAATGAACATGGTTAAGTACAATAAAACATTTAACTATCTGAATACGATTCGTATTCGTGATTGTATAACCTTTAAAATGTGTACTTATATATTAAATGCATTTGTAGCACGTACACCATCTATGGATTTCTCGTTAGACACAGAACAGCGGCCTACAGATAATCAAATATTCATTGATTTAACGAATCAACACACATTCATAAATAACACAACATAAAACAGGCACGAGAACCAAATTATTCAATTTATTTTCAGCGCAAATGTAAAATTGGTAACATAATGTAAGTTATCTTATCAAGCGTTGCAATCATGTCAGCATCTTGCTTTCGATGTTGTGTACTGCATTATAGGCCGTCTGGCGTTTGGCGTAAATACGAAGAAATTTTCTCTTTGAAAAAAATAAAACTTGAATACAATATCTATACTACTGTCATTTGAATATGGTCATCGAATAATGTCACTTGAGCACTGTCACACACACATGGTGCCTTGAAAAGAGTATCCCGAATAATGTCTCTTATACAAAGACGTGCAATTGAATGTGGTCACCTAAATACGGTTACTTGAATCAGGTCTTTTGAATGCGGTCACTTGAATACCATCATTCAAATACGGTCTCGTGAATACGATCAGTTAAATACGGTCACTTGAATACAATCACTGACATACAGTCACTTGAATACGGTCACTTGCCACTTAAACGAACATTTAAACCGCAGGAAAAACATGATCCGCGGCAATCAACACCTCGGAAAACCTAATAACGGGCTTGTCCCGATTTTGTTTTATTTTCATCACAGGAAACCTTATACAGTGAAATATAACAAGCAAACACCCCAACAAAGAGCGATATTTTCGGTGCACATAATGTTAATTTGTTTCGGATACATGTGATCAAAATTACGACGAAAGCAGTTATTTTAATGTAGCTTTAACTTCATATGTCCAAAATTTGATCGTAGTAACAAGTATCTTAAATGGATAACTTCGACATGAAGTATTCAGCTATTACTTGAACGTGTGCAGTAGAAATAAATGTTGGTATATCAGCAAAAAACGAAATATTTTGAGTAGAGAGTTTGAAATCATTGTGCGTTCATATGATTGGCATTAATGTGCATGTTCATGTAATACAGGACATGTTACTGCATTAAGTACCCGAAATTGTATTGTACCATTAAATTCCATGAAGTACGATTGTGGCTATATTAGTCTTATAATGCATCAATAAATATATTTGTTAATTTAGACACATTTATATTATTACTAATGTGAAATAATTCTTCATTTTCATTACACAGAAAGGCATTACATGTGATTAATATTTAATAATACGATGAAAATAAATCTCACTAACACGTGATATGAAGTTAATTATTTACTGGAAACGTTCTGGCGCTATGCCAGTGAAGAAACACTTGTTTATAGAAGTGATTTATATAAAACATTCGACTAATAGAAGAATACTAAGGTATAAATATTTAAGCTATGAAACCCAAGCTGCATCAGCACGAGAAAACCCCTTTCTTACAGCATAAGGCCCTTTTATTTTAGGCAAGTGACCAATTGCCAATAAAGCACAGCTCAACTAGAAGAGAACAAAACAAACTCAAACCACAAATACGATCACCGCCATGGAACGGGCAATCCAAGGCATACCGTGTTAATCGGCGGTTTAAAAAATAGCCCCCATTTATTCACTGGCAAATAATAAAACAATACGTTATATGCTATAAAAACAGATTTAAATAACTCGCAGCACTTTGATTTTTAGTGTTCGGAAATAGTTAGTTGCAGAAAATGGTGTTTGCCATACATTTTGTTTCTTCTCACTGGTTTGTGCATACATGAATACATCGTTCACGACGACACAACGTTATATGAAAATTGTGACGGATCCTTTAGACACATGGACGTATAGAACGGTCGAAAGAAGTGTGAATGTGCATTTTGAAGTTTATGAGATTCTTCTGCACCGATTAAATGCCTGCATTATGAGAGGACGCGTGGTGCGTCCCAGCACTCCTACCTAATTTACTTTTGAAGACACGTCGAAAGTTGGGACCAATATTGAATCAAAACTGAAATCTCCAGCTATACATAGTGGGTGGAAACCGCAGTACCCAGATGATACCATACCTGTCCGGTATTGTGACCAACAAGTAAACACTCGGAACCAAACAATGAACGTCAGGCACTTATATGCGAAGCGAGATTGCCAACCACTGCGATTAAGTTAGACAACCGGTCGAAAGTACATAGATCTTAATGTTATTAAAGATTTTAGATTATAGAGTTCTACCTAGGCAAAACTAAATAAGGTCAATTCATTTTGATTTGTGACAAGCTATTCTAAATATATTATAAAAAGAATTAAATTAATTATTAGCGCGCTACATATCGTTTTCACAAAAGGCTATTCTAAACTTTTAGTTTAATTGCATAATAGAATGATTATCTTTTAAGAGTGTTTTGTTTGTTTTCTTTCATTAAGTACACAAACAAAATACTGATATATACATATTATCCAGATTTCACACGGTTACGTCTTTCAAAACTGTCATATAAATGGATTTATTTCTTCTACTTAAAACCACATGTGTTTATCTTGCTGTAATATGAGACATACGGACCTACAACCAGGTCATCTGGCGTTTCTGGCGTTTCTCGTAAATTCAAAGGACTGCGTTGTTACAAGGTAGTTTTCTGTTTGAAAGCGATTAAACGAAACTAGGATAAGCCACTGGTTCTTCTTTATTATCAAAGATAATGGTCTCTTGAATACGGTGACTTTCATAATTATGAAAAATGAATATAGCACTTGATTACGATATCTACAATATTGTCATTTGAATACTGTCATTTGAACACTGTCACATATACATGGTATCTTAAAAAAGTATCTCGAATAATGTCTCTTGGATAGGGTCTCTTGAATACGTTTACTTGAGTACGTTCATTTAAATAAAGACGGTCAATTGAATACGGTCACTTAAGGATGGTCACTTGAAGCAGGTCATTTCAATACAGTCCCTTGAATACCCTCATTCAACTACGTTTTTTTAAAATGCGTTCACTTGAATATTATCACTTGAAAGCGGCCACTTGAATACTGTCATTTAAATAAAGTCACTTTGAATACGGTCACTTGCCACTTAAACGGACATTTAAACCAAAGGAAACATGAACCGCGGCAATCTACACCTCGGAAAACCTAATAATCGGGCTTTATCCCGATTTTTGCTTTTGATTTCCACCACATGAAAACCTTATACAATGTAATAGAACAAATAAACATCCCAACAAAGAGCAATGGTTATTTGTACAGGATACATGTGGTTAGAAGCTACGACGAAAGCATTTATTTTAATGTAGCTTCCACTTGAATATAACTAAAATTTGATCTTAATAACAATAGAATTAAATAGATAAAGGCGAATTCATCTCTTCCTTAAACGTGTGCAATAGAAATAAATGTTGGTATATCCGGAAAAAAACGAAATATTTTAGTGAAGTATTTAAATCAAATGTGCGATCATCAGAATGGCTTGAATGTGCATGCTCATGTCGTACCTGAAATAATATTTTACCATTAAAACCCAAGAAGTACCAGCGTGGATAAATTAATCTTATAATGCATCAATAAACATACTCGTTACTTTAGACATATTTATTTTATTATTAGTGTGACATTACACTTCCTTTTCATCACATAGGAAGGCATTACATGTGACTAATATTAATATAATATGTTGTTTATAAATCACACTAACACGTTATATAAATGTTATTAATTATTTAAACGTTTCGGCGCTATGCCTTCATAAGTGAATTAACAGTTGGAAAAAGGTATAAAAAACATTTCTGAACTCAGCTATTGCTAGAAACTCAAAATCAAAGTTCTGCGAGCTAAAAATATGTTTTATAGAATGAAAGGTATATTTTTATTATTGGCCAGTGCCTAAATGGGAACCCTACTTTAAACCACGGATTAACTCCCAATCCTTTCCTTTGTCCGTTCCATGGCTGTGATCGTATTTGTGGTTTGAGTTTGTTTCGTGTTCTTTTAGTTGTGCTGTGGTTTATGAGCAATAGCCGAGTCAAGAAATGATTTTTTTCATACCTTTTTTCTTCTCATTGGTTCACGCATGCATGTATATACCGTTCACGACGACACATGGTTATATGTAAATTATTACGGATATTTTAGACACACGAGAGTGTAGAACTGTCGACAGTAGTGTGAATAAGCAATTAGAAGTTTATGAGGTTCTTCCGCCCCGATTCTGCACTATGTGAGGACGCGGAAAGCTTGTTTGATTTTCGTGTATCTACTTAAGTAATACTATTTTGTATTATAGTTTGTTGTCGAATAACCCACGGTAAGGAGTATAGATGCGCAGAAAATAAATCATGAGTGCAAAGCACGAGTGATTTGATAACACGCATCAGTCTATACTTCTTACCGTGGTTAATTCGACAACAAATTATCATAGACAAATATTATTTCGATTCTGACCTTTATCTTAGTCTGTATTTTAAAGCTATTGAATGAGAACTATATTTTATCTATACTCCGCCCATCCTTCTACAAAGTACACGCTCTTTCAATATTTTTGCAGCGACCTTGAAGCGACTTCGTTCGTCATTTAGAAATTAAAACACAAACACTATAACATTTCTTAATATGATACTATTGACGAGCATGCATAAATTATGTAATCTGAACTGCTAGCTTTTATAAACATGATAGGTAAAATATTAAAAGAAGAACTAATGGCAGCCATACAATGAAAAAACATAGATTTATGTCAGTTCTGCAGATAAAGATGACGTTTATTCGCGTAAAACTCGTCTGTGAACGTGGGGTATAGAAAACCAAAATATTTGGAACACATTATTTGTCGTACCCCTCGTTCATTCATTTAAATTTATTTATACGGAAAAATAAATATGAAGTTTGCTAATACACATTTCTAACAAAACATGTTTACGATAATACACGATGTGTTATTTGCGATGACTATAGTATATTTATAATGAGAGAAAAATCAATATTACTGGATAGGAAGTGATCCAAAACCAGCATGAGGATTATTAGAAGTTATGGGAAACAAGCTATTCTTGAAATTGACATATGGTATTTTTTTATAGATGCATATCATATCAAACGGTTAGATATGCACACTATCAAACTTTGGAAAGTTTTTTTAATAGAAATTCTATGCAGGGGGTGCTCTAACAGTAAACTACCACTGTTACAAAATATATTTACTTAAAATAAATCGGATACAAGCTCGTTGGTTTGCTCATTCGGAGGAAGAACACATAAAACGACGGCACTAAAATTAAACTGACCTTTCTATTGAGAATGCGTTGACTTTCAAGAGGAGACATAGCAATTCAATTAAACATTGTATTTAAATACACTGATTATTTTGATGTACCAGCGGCAGTAATTTCATTTTTCTCATGCACGGCATATTAATTTTAAAATTAAGTATAATAATACATGTTTATGTCCTTCGGTTCAATGATGTTCGTGTTTTATTCATTTTTGCCGTACCAAACTAACACAAAGTTCTAATAAACCAAATGCAGAAAGACGTACCCCTTATGCCCATCTTGAATTATTGTCTCCCTTTCCGGTGATGATATCACGCGTTATCACACCGAAAACAAACACATTTTCTTTTTATTTTATGCTTTATTAACCTTTGTTTTGCATTTTATTGGACAATATCGCAGGAATCATAACGTCATGACGTCAAAATAATGACGTCATTTTACAGTTTTGAGCCCGGCATCGATGACGGTCCGTTTCATTTACTGTATTAAATGGGGACCCAAAAAAGTAGTCACATTGTACTTTAATTAAATGTACATTCTTTCGTGGTTAGGTATAAAAGACAAAAAAAAATTGAGTGTTTGTTTGGAAATCTATTTAAATATAAAACACAATTCATTTACAACAATACATGTATAACACAGGTTGTCCTTATGGAACACAATAAAAGTCTTTGAGGTAGTGCAACAATGTTCACTTAATGTTAAACGTTCTGAAAGGTTTCAGCTATACAAACACTGTTGGCATTGCCATTGCTATAATTGTCTAAGAGGTATGTATGCGACTCGTCGGTCTTGCCCTTGTTTAATTCATGGGTCACATCTTGTACCAGGTGATCAGTCTCGTCCTTTATTGTGCTGGGTACTTGAACATTGTGCTTTGATGCAGATGTACAGCAGAAGCAAACTTCTCGTTTGTATCTCGACATTACTAGGATCACCAAGACAAATACAATACTGATGCTTATGGTCCCCAGCACCACATCTAGCCAATGGCCCTGAAAATACGGATCATATACTGAAAACATATTTACATGTGTGTCATTCAAATCATTACGTTTTATTAAACAACGGATTTGTATTACGTGTAGATCACATTAACGGAAACATGTATATGCACACAGATATATAATCCACATAATAAGTTTGCGCTTGTGGAATGAATTCGTCGACCAAGTGCGGGATTCATTCGTTTAAATCGCTAAAACAATTAAGCACAAACTACATCGCCTTAAATAGTCACGCAATATACTTTTCGCAAGTTCGGTTTTTATTATGACCGGCCCTTACCGTCATTACATTGGTCCAAGTGTTGTTAATTCTTTCTATGCAAAGACCACTTCTTGCAACACTGCCCTTGCATGGAGTTTCATTGTCTTTTTCCTCAATACTCCCATCACCAGGTTCCGATGTATTACTGTAGATGGAGGTCATGAAGCATTACTAATAACTGCTTATAACGTGTCTTAATCTCTTTGAGATTCTTTTATTGTACTTCATAAACTGTCAGGACATGATTATTCAATTTAAGATTTATAACTTAAGCACCAATTACATTTTTAAACTACAAAAATTCAGAATTATGGAGTACGATTAGGGTCTTTAATATCTTAGTAAACGAGCATCTTGCTCTTTCGGCCGAGCATCATGCTCATAAGATCGAGCATCATGCTCGTCAATTCGAGCGTGACGCTAGTTTTGGGGCATCATGCTGGGTTAGGCAATAAAGATCCTCTTCGTACGGCCTAGTACTATCGATGCTACATGAACGAGGATCATGCTCATAGGATCGAGCATAATGCTCAATAAACGAGCATGATGCTCGACCTCATGCTCGTTTATTGAGCATCATGCTCGATCTTATGAGCATCATGCTCGTTTCTTTGAGCATGATGCTGTGTCAGACATTAAAGACCCTTATTGTGCGTCCTAGTACTATCGAGCATCATGCTCAATGGTCAAATCTGGTACTTGGAATTGATTGCGAATTTAGAGCATGGTGCTCGTTCACTGGAGCATGCCGCTCCATAGTAGGTCGTACAAGAAAGGTCTTTATTGTCTGACCCAGCATGCTGCTCAGTAAGCGAGCATGATGCTAGTAAGATTGAGCTTGATGCTCAATAAACGAGCATAATGCTCGATTTTAGGAGAATGATGCTCGTTCATTGAGCATGATGCTCGATTGTACTAGGCTGTACAAAGAGGGTCTTTATTTCCTAACCCAGCATGATGCTCCAAAAACTAGCGTCACGCTCGAATTGACGAGCATGATGCTCGATCTTATGATCATAATGTTCGGCCGAAAGAGCAAAATGCTCGTTTAATGAGCATCATGCTCGTTTCTATGAGCATGATGCTGTCTCAGATATAAAAGACCCTAATCGTACTCCATACAGGATTAGGCTTTACCGATAAAATTGTAAATGCTGATTTCAATAATTCATAAGACATTCGTGACCTACATTATGGTATTACTTTATTTTACACAGGGATCCATTTATTGTTAACGTACTCAAGGTATATTACAGTCAATAACATTTATAATCCATTTCAATGTCTGCATATACATCTATTTACTTTAATAATATTGACACCTCTATGGCAATACCTGTTACTCGCGTTGTTCTTAAAAGTGCAGCCTAGTGCATCCAGGCTGGAGTAGCAGGCGTTGTCAAAGTAACACACGTCGCCACAGTCACAATCCTCCCCGTCCTCTACCAGACCATTTCCGCAAATCGACGGTGATTTATCTAATGAAAACAATGTTAACCATCATATCTGCATTCGTGTTTAAACTGTACCCTTAATTGTAAACCGCCTTGATTGTGTTTTCCAATAATTCCATACATAAGCTTTTTTTTAATAATATGTAGTTGAATGAAATGCGAAAACGCTGTCATTTCATCATCATGAATCACGATAGCGACACAGACACGGACTTCTACTCCTGGACGAATAACGATCTATGACAATGTTTTAATAGTTGTCATTGTACGAGGTGTTATAGATTCCTTATAAAGTTCCTAAAATATTTTAAAAAAAATACGTGGTTTTGATCGTTTTCGGGCATTGTACAAATACCTCATATGTGTTTGTTGCACAAAATGATGCGTCTTTATGTTTATTGTATTATTTTATTTTTATTTAGTAGCGTTTATGATAATAATAGATAAGTCACTCCCATTAAAAGAAAACCAATTTAAAAGTCTCGATTTCACAATGTTTAGGGCAAAAGTACAGTTTTAATATTTAGTGATTAAGTGACAATGGGTACACAATAGAAATGGGTAAGTACCTTTGAAACACGAGGACCTACTAGGGTCGGCAAGGATCTTCCCAATGCTGTTCACGCTACACGGAGAGAGGCGGTAATTATTGGGATCCTTTCCATCAACAGTTATATTGTGCATGAGGTAAAATCCGTCGTCTGGCGGATCATTAATTGGTTTGCACACGCTACTATCTGTGTCATGCTGAAACCACAAATAGGCTACTACAAGCAATGGCATTCAAATTTCAAATACATGTTTATACAATTGTTACTAATTTTCCCATATGTGGATAGAAAAATTATGGGTATTTTCAGTCTACATTGGGACCATTTAAAAAAAGTGTTGTGTATACAACCTTGGAATTTAAAAGGAGCATCCCGCAAGAACAACATGAAACAATGACGTACCTTTGCGCCAAGGCTGTGAGCCACCTCGTGAGCGAAAACCAGGTGCGTCAGGGTGATGGGCTTGTAGGGGTTCTCCACATTTCTGTACAAGTTCACATAGGCAAAGTTGTGTTCTCTGCACACGCCTTCGGAGTTTGCTAGAGAATAACATGAAAATTAACACGGACTTGTGAAATGGTCCACGATGTGATTCATATTATTTGCAGTAGTATCTTTACAGCAACTTAAACCTTTGATAACAAATTCATAATTACACATATGTACAGGAAGCAAATAATTGAGGCGCGTCGTGAGAAAACCGGTCTTAATGCAGGTGCGTAAAGTGTCGTCCCGGATTCGATCCGGGACGACACTTTCCGCCTGCAGTGGATTTATGTTTAGAAGAAACTTCCTTGAAACAGAAAATACCATAAAAGCGGAAAGTGCCGTCCTGGAATAGTCTGTGCGGACTGTACAGGCTAATCCGGGACGACACTTTACGCACATGCATTAAGTCCGGTTTTCCAACGACGCGCCTCATTATTTTTGAAACGATAAGATGCCAGGTAAATAGTATTGTGTTGTTGTTTTTTCAAATATTCAATACGTATTATTTGACAGTCTATCAACACAGCATTTTCTAAATACTCACTAAGGTCAGCGCCCATTGACAGTCCATTGACTGGAATCTTTGCTGTTTCAGTCTTATCGTACAGATCTCTCGCTGTGAAGAGTATGGAGAGACAGTACTGGCCGTATCGGTCACTAAAGTAATCATCGCCGAAGTAATCTTCAAATATGACAGGGATTGCGTAATCCGGATAATTTATTGTAGGACTTGGTTCGTCTTTAACTGAAATAAGGTATATGCTAAAGCCCATGTTGTTTCATGTTTTATCTTATCTGTAATCGTCTACTTGAGAATCAGTTAACTCTTTAAAGGACCATGTTTTGTCTTATCTGTAATCGTCTACTTGAGAATAAGTTAACTCTTTAAAGGACCATGTTTTTTCTTTTCCGTAATCGTCTACTTGAGAATCAGTTAACTCTTCAAAGGACCATGTTTTGTCTTATCTTTAATCGTCTACTTGAGAATCAGTTAACTCTTTAAAGGACCATGTTTTGTCTTTTCTGTAATCGTGTACTTGAGAATCAGTTAACTCTTTAAAGGACCATGTTTTGTCTTATCTTTAATCGTCTACTT
Organism: Congeria kusceri; assembly: GCA_027627225.1. NCBI lineage: Eukaryota > Metazoa > Mollusca > Bivalvia > Myida > Dreissenidae > Congeria > Congeria kusceri. The sequence continues at coordinate 27,412,808 of CM051024.1, forward strand.
GAGAATCAGTTAACTCTTTAAAGGACCATGTTTTGTCTTTTCTGTAATCGTCTACTTGAGAATCAGTTAACTCTTTAAAGGACCATGTTTTGTCTTATCTGTAATCGTGTACTTGAGAATCAGTTAACTCTTTAAAGGACCATGTTTTGTCTTATCTGTAATCGTCTACTTGAGAATCAGTTAACTCTTTAAAGGACCATGTTTTGTCTTTTCTGTAATCGTCTACTTGAGAATCAGTTAACTCTTTAAAGGACCATGTTTTGTCTTATCTGTAGTCGTCTACTTGAGAATCAGTTAACTCTTTAAATGACCATGTTTTGTCTTTTCTGTAATCGTCTACTTGAGAATCAGTTAACTCTTTAAAGGACCATATTGGCAGTGGTTCTCAACTACTGTTTGCTAATTCACTGGTAGTAATTATCGAACGATTGCTCAACGCATTGACATGCTCTGTAAATATTTCATTACATTATTTTGTAAACTGTTGTATGTCTTGATTTGAATCTGAATTTCTGGACTTACAAACTAGCTCGCTATGTTGTCTGTTTTTCTTTCAATATATGTAGCGACAATATGATTTACATGGCTGCGATTCCAGATTCTTCTTAATTAAAGAATGAAAATTATCCTTTACTGGTAATGATAAGACTTACATCTTCTGTATAGGACGGTATCGCGGTAGCTGTTAATGACTTGGTCGTACTTCAGAGTTGAGTTGCAGATATCGCTGAAGTTCTGGTCACAAAAGCTGTCATTCCAAATCTGTAGACGAGGGCGTCAAAATAAAAAATAATCAGGCTACTTCCATTGTATATATATATAAGTATATTTTCGTAACAGTAAGTGCGACATCTAGCAAATAAGGCTTCATTTAGCATTCATACATGTATATATACAGAATATTACGCTAGTCAATTGTTCCAAGAGTATGTATTAGTCGAGTGGCTTGTGTGATGACGTATCACACGAGAGGCCGAGCCTCGAGTGTGATACGAAATAGCGCAAGCCACAAGACTAATACATACTCTTCGAACAATTGACTAGCGTAATATTCCTATTATTATATACCACAATAAACTTCAAATGAGCAATCACCTTACTTCATTTGTTTAAAAACTACAATATTGACTAATCAGTGTATGTATAGATTAAAGTTGTTTACATAACTCTATGATGACGTCATTAAAAAGTAGTCCGGCTAGTATGGTAATACGGGATCGGAAAAATAGCGAGCAGCATAATACGGGATTTTTTTCGGCCGACATGTATTTCACCGATTGATAAAGCATGTATTTTGTTAAGATTTTAAACAGGTATATAATAAAATAATATCCTATTACATATCAATTAAAAATATCCGATCCAAATGCGATTGCTGTTGTTTATCCTTACTACTGAACTGTAAAATGGTACACACTGGCATTTGTATAATTAGTAATCTGTTTTACTTATTTAAACTAAATATGTGCTATTAAACTATTCACACAGTATTCATTTATACGACCTCACTTCGCAAAGTAATATAACTTAATTTAATTTTTTAACATCTAGTGTGTGCTATGAGCTTTTGATATTAAATGCAATTACACACCCATATTTTATTAATCTCGAATTGCATCTGCATTGTTTCTTGTTTTTGTCCGTCTGTATGCACGGGAAATTGGACGCCAGTGAACACGCGGTTGAGCAGGGTCACGTGGTCACGCATCATCGCGTGAACCTCGTCGACAGCGTTATTCTGGTTCTGGTAAGAAATTGCAAAACAAGAATGCTTAAAAATGCTTGAAAACTGGTTCGTGTACAACAGTATTGCCGTGTCTCTTCTGCCATCTCCATGTAGTCTTACAAGTTATTGTATTAACGGTATACGCATATTCTGATCCTATTTGTCCAACATGAAAACTGCGTGTAATAATGCTTTTAAACAAGCAGTTATCAAGCTTTCGTAATGTACTAACGTACATGCACTTCTTACTTGCATTATACTTATTTAGTTTGTTATATAGACATAAATATGTACTTTTATTAAAGGCACATGATAAAACAAGAATCATCTTCAAGAAAAGGTTATAAACTAAAATTGTCTATGCGTGTTCATATTTGGTTTTGGTACTACAGTAATGACAATATATCTCTACCTTCAGTATGGTATATTGCCAAAAGTGCTGAAGGCAATGTATAGGCTATTCGTTTAGCATTAAATGTGAAAAACTTGATAATGCCAATACCTGGCCATGTTTCTGCAGGACGTATTTCCAAACAAATGGGTCCGCCGTGAGCTCCAGAGTACACACTCGAGACTTCCGGTTGTCCATCAGTCTCTCGGTACCGGGTTCTATAGTGTCAGTAGATCTTGCTTTTCTTCGCAACGCAAGTGGCTGTTATAAATAGAACAAACATACGTGTAATTATCATTAACTATTTTAGGTTAAAAATAAATGCAGTATAGTCATGTGGTATTGAGATAGACAGAATAACTATATTTATTTAACACAAAAAGTGTTGATTCAATAATATTTGCTACAGTTTGTTGATTTTGTTGAAAATCTGCTCATAAAACGTGTTTATATTACTCCATGCCGCCTTTTATATTTCTACTAGGATTCAATTGGACCAGTATTAAAAAATTAATCAATAAACAAACTTCCTTGAAAAATGTTTTCTCAAGAGATAAACCTTCGGTTTTGTTTTTTTCAACCTACCTATAATCAAATAAGAACTTTTCCGTTTAAATAAAGAAATATAAGAGTCGTAATATGTCCTGACCACAATTGATAAGTTCAACTTTCTTAGCGATTCTCTATCGCTTTATCGCCACAACAACCATTTTCGCAACGGGAATGCCAACTATTTAAGTGGGTGAAAATTATCCATTAAAGGGACCTGTTCACAGATTGACGAATTGACAATTTTCCAACTGTTTGACACAAATTCAAAAATTTTAAGAACAGTGTGTACAAAGGAGCGAAATAACACTACTGACATAGAAATCTACTGTAAATATCATTTCGTTTATTGAGTATTAAACAGTTGAAATCGATAACATTGTAAATCGTTTGTAGCGCTAAACGATGAAATAATTTGGAGTGTGTCTGATGTTTTCGTTAAAATTGTTGACAACACGTGGATCACTTACATAAATTAAATAATGCAGACACATTTTCAGAAATCTGATTGGCTGAGTTGTTAAGGCGATAGACTTTTAATCCGGAGGTCCCGGGTTGGAGCTCCGATGGGACTTTTTTTGTTACTTTTTTTTTAAAATCATTTTTTGTTATTATACTTGACCTCTTTAGTTCCGAGGCTTAAAATCTGTCAAATTAAGACAGTAAATGGCATACTTCAAAATATGCAAAAATCCGTGGACAAGTCCCTTAAAAAACCTGTTTAAATCATTTTGGAAATAAATGCATACGAAATATCATTGATAGAATTATGTACGAGTAGTCAAGACTGTTCCAGCCTTACCTTTTCTAAGCGTTCGTATAACAGGTTTTCATTCTGTTTCGTAGAGATCCTGAAATGAACAGCATAACATAATCACAGTGAATTAACATAATCATCGTTGTATTAATTAAAACATCATCGTCCCACCATTTTCTGTTTCAAAAAAGTGCTACACTTATAAATAGTGTTTTCCAACAACGGACTTAAGTACGGTGGCCCATCGGCAATACGGTCATGTTTATTATTTTATTGGGTGTACACGCAGTAGCGTTGCATAATTTAGTACTTTAGTGCGCTTGTATTCAGTCAATGGAGTTTTCTCGATCTCCAAGAATACCTCACTTTTCATCGGCCCTTTCATGCAAAAAATTGCACGTAATAGCTCATTTGAGCCAAAGGTTTACGTTTAAATATTTACTGACACACCGAATACTACTAATTTGCGCACGTTATCAAAAAGAAAATAAAGACAATGTAACTTTAGTGCCACCGTATATAATGTAATTATTTTGTGTACGTTGTTAGCCTGCACATACCTAGAGTGTATTACAGACGGCGATGTGAACGAGTGACCGGAAATGCTGTCGCTGCGCACGATATGGTAGGTTGCAACTTCCGGGATACTGATGGTTCCCTCAACATATTCGAATGTTATCTTCAGTAATACTTCACTTTTCTCTGCATCTGAAATTAGTAATATATATACTTGTTTGTTATTTTGTCTTGTTATATGACTCTTTTTAATGTTTTTTTTCTTATTGATTCTTTCTCCATCCTTCTGAATGTAATACAGTAAAAGTATTTATTTTATTTTATGCATAGTATGTTTGGTTGCACAAATACTTTTCTTTTTGTGTGTGTTTTCTGTATTTTTTCTGTATGATTTCTGTGGTTCAATTGAAAGTTTCTGACCCATGTTATTACTGACAGTTAATGCGTTAGCGGAAAATTGGCATTTATAATGTTAATGTTACAAATGTATGTTTTACAACAGCGTTTAGTTTCTTTTTATATCCAAGTTGTTCTAGACAACAATGCCAGATACTGACAACACATTTTCGTCAATTACATCCAGTTAACATTCCTTTAAACCATTCATTAAATCATTTATCCAGTGCGTTCTGATAAACCTTGCAAGGCGAGTAATTACTTATCTTATTTAATGTCTGTCTGTCTGTCTGTCTGTCTGTCTGTCTGTCTGTCTGTCTGTCTGTCTGTCTGTCTGTCTGTCTGTCTGTCTGTCTGTCTGTCTCTCTGTCTGTCTGTACGTTCGAGTGCCTGTCTGTGTACCTGCGCAGTTAGAGTGAAGAAAATACTACAATAACACAATTTCCCAATGGCCCATTAATAGTATAATTGACACTCTTTGAGAGTAAATGCACCAACAAATACATTAAATGCTGGGTAACAGCGTTCACCACCTAAATAAACATTCAACTGCACGCACTCGTAATAATGAGTTTTACGAGCCTCACGTGTAAATAAAACTGATAAGAACGAGTATATCATCTCAATGCAATTTTATATTGATGGCCCATTAAATTGAAATAAATGTCGATATCCTGAACATAAAAAAAAACGCGTGACTTGCATTAACGCTTTATGCTCAAAATTGCTTAACCAATATGTAGTAGCATAACAGGTAAACATAATCTACATTGGTAGCTATAAATCTTAATTTGGTCAATAAATTTTCACATTTCTGTCAATATTTGTTAAGAAAGTAATGATTTGACTAATTATTTGAAAAGCAACGTAAATAGAAACTCTATTACTTATAATTTTGATAAATTATAAAAGTATATTGCGCTTCCACGAAACCTTTAGAAAAAAAAATCAGATTATTGGTATTGAAATTATAATAATTGTTCCCACCTAATAAACACGAATAGTGTGCACTGTTTTTCATGTTTGTTCAGTGTAACATGTTGTTAAATAATTTCATGTTATTATTATGTCGCTTTAACTAATCACAATGCAATGCATTCAATAACTTTCACAAATTACTTTATGTTTTTGGCACTTAAGTCAGTCAGGTTTAGATATAAATGGTTTGGGTTTTGTTAAGTCTGAATTTGAATTAGAATAGCAATTTTGAAAACATGCTATATTATTTGAATAGAGACGTTGAAAATCAACTTACTTATATCTCGTCCAGTGCATTGGATAACGTCATTCGTCTTGAGTGACGTCACAGAGACCCAGTTTGGGTGTGATAAATGATTGCAGTTTATTTCCAATGCAAACTTCCTATAGATGAAAAATAAAATATGTCAATTTTTTGCTTTACTGCAATAATAAATACAACCCAACGTTAAATATTGCAACTTTTAATCTATCTAAATATCTCAAATCTGTTTCGATAGGCTTCTTTTATCTTAAGTGTGCACTTCTTCGACAACAGAAAAAACGATACATTTTTTAGAAAAAAATCTACAGACATAATATGTGGATAACAATTGATAGTATTGATAAAAATTACCGATAGAATGCCGTAAAATCCAGCGTCACTGGTTCTGTAGGTGTAGCGGTTTGCAGAGAGATCCACAGGGCTTCTTGGTTGTATAGCAAAGGCTCGTAGAAATGGTCGCTCGGAGTTGGGATGGTAGCTTGTAAAATAATAATAATAATAATAATGATAATAGTAATCATAATCATCATGATCATAATCAGCATCATCATTATCATCATCATCATCATCTTCACCAGTATCCTCCTCCTCCTCCTCCTCCTCATCATCATCATCATTATCCTCGTTATCACCACCATCATCACCATTATACTCCTCCTCCTCCTCCTCCTCCTCCTCCTCCTCCTCCTCCTCATCATCATCATCACCATTATCCTCAGCATCATCATTATCCTCATCATTATCACCATCATCATCATCATCATTATCCTCATCATCATCACCATCATCATCATCACCATTATCCTCAGCATCATAATTATCCTCATCATTATCACCATCATCATCCTCATCATTATCCTCATCATTATCACCATCATCATCTTCATCATTATCCTCATCATTATCACCATCATCATCATCACCATTATCCTCAGCATCATCATTATCCTCATCATTATCACCATCATCATCATCATCATTATCCTCATCATCATCACCATCACCATCATCATCATCATTATCACCATCACCATCACCATCATCATCATCATTATCATCATCATCATCACCATCATCATCATCATTATCATCATCATCGTCACCATCATCATCATTATCCTCCTCCTCCTCCTCATCATCATCATTATCCTCCTCCTCCTCCTCATCATCATCATCATTATCCTCACCATCCTCCTCCTCCTCATCATCATCATTATCCTAATCACCATCACCATCATCCTCATCCTCATCACCATCATTATTTTCCTTATCATCATCATCATCATCATCATCAAGATTAAAAAGAAGAAAGAAGGGAAATAAGATGAAAACAGTAGAGGAATTACTACAATTGTGATAATGATCCAAAAACTAATAACAAAACGACTAAGTAACAGTTTTGTGGGCATGCACAAAAAACTTTACTGCCCATACTAACAAAGGATCTGTAATATACCTTCGTTAACAGTATCTTGTGGAATAATTCATATTAAAACAAGATAAAAGGGCTGATATTAATTTAAAATTATTATTTTAAAATTAGTAATTCGGTCATTTGGTGTTCCATTGAAATTTCCCGTTTGAACGCAATATTGAAAAAACGATAAATTTGCTAAAAGTATGATGGCTGGCTCAGGTATAATCTTACGAACGACTGAAATCATATCACGCAACGACAAACACCGTATTAAATCATGTAAATAGTTCTCTGTGGGACCGAAAAGTAGGGCATTCTTCTGTTTTTGCAATTCACGTGGATAAAAATGAATGCGTCAATCAGGAACAAGGTAGAACATTAATATTCCACGCTGATTTCTGACTTCTTTTTAATCTTGATATGTTCAACAATATTTCAAAGAATTTCGTAGTCGTTCACAACATACGACATGTGAAGGTCGTGACCTGCCTATAACGTTGCCTGTAAAAACATTTAGTGCAAAATGAATCTGAAGAGTTTATTTAACTGATTTTGCATAGAGTTATACTTATGAATTTGTTAAAACTGCGTTATATTGTAAATCATTTTAAGGCTTAAAATGATCAATACATGTAAGGTTAAATTAATTTATAATAATTCACGTACGTATTTGGGTGATCTGAAGCAAGCATTTCAAATAATATAATAGTAAGGCAGGGCAAGTTATGTACAATGCGAACATTAATTAAAATCTGTCTCACGGACGAAATTCAATTTGGCCAACAAATTTACATTTGTGTAAATTGTAAATTGCGAGGTCGATCCAAAGTCACTGCCCGGTTAGTGTTTAAAGTTTTCGCACATCTTATGTTTTGTGTTTTGTTAGAGAATTATTGACTGAGATATTTTACAAGTTAAGAAATAATATTTATACAATGAATAGCCGGTTATTCATGCCCCAAGTGTGTATTTTTGGTACAAGCATATATCGTAAGTCGCAGTGGTGTAATGGAGGATGTGTCTGTCAAAATATTAACGTGTCTGAATCGAACTATCTTCACAAATTGTTATTTTATCGATGTTAATTGCACATGTAAGAAATAAATTATGCCCCAGTTTCTTTAATTTTGTGTAATTCTTTGTAAATAAAGATGTCAACCCACAACCAAAACTATTATTTCAACCGTTCACAATGGTTTAATAACGTTTTATTTTAAGGCCAATAAAAATAGTTCCGTTTCTGGTCTGCTGCCCCAAAAAATAAGGGTCGGTAGGTTGGTATTTTTAATTTTTTTTTATTTTATGATGGAAGAATGGTTTGTGTTGTACACGGTAACAGTCTTTTTCAGTCTTTATTATTTTTGGACCAAAAAATTGTAGGGTCGGCAGCAAAATTCAAGGGTCTGTTGGGAGGCCAAAAACGGGACTATTATTTCGGGGGGGGGGGAGGGAGGGCCTAACAGAAAAGAATTATATACGATTTGAAAGTATGCACGAGGCAATATCCTTAAACGGTTTAAGAACGTGCTTGTTCTATTGTTTTTCTTCATTCTTATTCAAACAATATAAATATTAAACTGCACATCGTCCGAGTTATATTCAAAACAATCCTTTTAATAATAATAATATTATTATTTTTAATGATATTGATAATAATAATAATGATGGTAATAATAATAATAATATTAATAGTAATAACAATAGTGATAATAATAGCAATAATAATAATAATAATTATTATTATTATTATTATTAATTGCTAATTATTATAACTATTATTTCTGATATTCAAATATTCATAATGTTTCTGTCATATTAACACTAACATAAAAGAAACAAATGTCAGTATGCCTACCTGTAAAGCCCTCCGTGACGATTGCTATAAAATTCAGAAATCCAAACGTTTTTAATTCCATGGTTAACTCCTAACGTATCTTCTCATATCTGATCAACCCTACTTAAAGCACCCCGTTTATATTCTCTTCCATCCCCGAAAATCACCGACAATGTATATCCGGTTCTATGTAAATTATGAGGAGATAAGCGTTCAGGTGTTAGTTTACGCACTGTGATTAACATTTTAAACCTCGCGTAGTGGAAGTAAACACTGTCCTTGTGCGAGCTTACAATTTACTACAACTGATAAAGCATGAATGAAATCGTACACTTGGGGAAACCAGCCTTAAAAAGGAACAAGAAATGTCAAATTAACATAATATTAACATTGTCAGAAAATAATAGCGGGAACGAATGAAAATTAATATATATATATGACAAGTGTCCATAGTTATGTTAAATAATATACTATATCTATCATTCGTTATTGCACAGTGTATTCATGCTACCGAAATGAAGTTAAAGTATCATGAATAACATTTCGACGTATTTACGAGACTTCTTTCACCACAGTTTACTTATATAAAAATGTTGAACATTTTTATAACTTGAATAACATCTACTGGCGAAGATGATAGAAAGGTGCAGTCATAAATAATTCTCAAGAAAACGCAACCACAATTCAAATATAAATTAACATGCTCAGTAAGTTTATAAATATAAACTCCCCTTTTATTGAAAGTCTCGGGTTTAGGAATCTCCGAACGCTAATTGATGCGTGCGTATTAACACAGCTTTACTGCACGCTAATTGATGCGTGTGTATTAACACAGCTTTATTGCGCGCTAATTTCAGAATGATTCACTCTTCGTCTGCATGGCCGGGAGTGCGTTGTACTCGCTAGCAGACTATGAATATGCCGAATGGTAGGTACCTGTTCCAACTGCCTGTCAGATGCTCCAGGTTGATTAGCCATGACGTGAAATAATTAAAATAAATCCTCACTGACCGGTCCAAGC